>OMKZ01023490.1:0-37264 GCA_900302535.1 Neoniphon sammara
ACAGGCTGTCCTTTTCACTAGCGCATAACTGGGCCCTCTAGCCTGCTGCCATAACAACACCACAGCCCCTCTGTCATAGTAACGCCATGTAGTCACTGCAGAGTGCGCCCCCCCGCCCCGCCTTCCTAACGCCCCCCCGCCTGGAGGAGGAAGGGGTGGGAGCGACATAAGTGAATGAAGAAGTTAGTAATCTCAATTGGCAGAGTCTAGACATTCCTACCACTGTGAACTTGAACTTGACTGGCAGCCGGAGCCTTTGTGTGCGTGGCGGGGAGAGAGGGGACAGGCACTGCAGACAATGGGAATCCATTCTGCAGCATTTGGTCTGTGGTTTAGGTCCCAAAAAAACACATGACTTTTACTGGCATGAGCGTTCAAATCATGACTGCGTGATTAGATTATATATTGATTCATTTTAACTTGCAGCTTGCAAGGAAATGGTTTACAAATCAGTATAAGAATGATGATAATAAATGATTACACATATTCTAAATATAACTGAAAGGTTATTAAGTTATAAGAAAATGAATCAAATGTACACTATGCAAAATCACCCAGGGTTGATTCATCTAGCAAAAAATGTGGAATAAGCACAAAATGTGATGGTTGAGTCTATATGGTTCTCACTGTCAGCAAGCTGTGTTGATAAATTATGTGCTTATTCCACATTTTTTGTCAGCTGAGTCTAAATGGTCCTCACTTTGATTGACCATAGTTTTGCATAGTGCACCTCTAAGTAAAATAGTTATTATTATCATTATTATTATTATTAGTAGTATTAGTAGTAGTAGTAGCAGTAGTATTTGTAGTAGTGGTAGTAGTAGTATAGGAAATTATATATCTAGTAGTATGCTTGTGCACTCAATGTACAAGTACACTGATGAGGTGAATGTAGTTTAAAGCTCTTATTGATCGCCCTTATTAAATCTATACCAATCACTAAGGAACAGATGTAAATAAAGAGAATCAGATGGATTTTAAGCTTTGAGACAACTGAGAAGTGGATTTTGCAAAAGGAGGTGCAACTCAATATCAGGAAGATGCTCCTCATATTTTATACATTTATATGACCATCTCTGCACAATAAACTGCATTCCCTGGAGCTGGGGGTGACACGGTTGTTTGCTCCGGCCCAAAAGCCTGTGAATGGTGGCTGGCTCATGTCAGGGGTCTTAGCTGCTCAGGCCCACTCAACCATGGGAAAAAAGGAGCTGTGAAAGGTCCCCTGTCGCTGTTACAAAGCTGAGAACAAGCCATAGCAGGATAATCGTGTTTATCCCCAGATTAAGACAGGATCGCAGCTGCGGTATCCTTGTGGGGGGAGAGAGGGGTGGGGAACGTTAAAACATACAACCTTCTCCCTCCAAACCCCCCCCTTAAAACGTGTCCTCCTTACAGGCAGAATCCGGCCAGAGGAATGACCCTGCATCTGAAGCCACTTAGAGAGCTTGCTCTGTCTGGACCAGGGGAACTCACGCCTGCATCATGCCCACTGTATTTTGAAATCTTGGCTTGCAGTTTACCTTTTGGAGCATCATTTGGAAAGGTCTCACCACAGAAACAAGCTCAAGGACCTGTAATAAAGACATGGCTCTCACAGCTCCTTTCTCACCAAAAAGCACACTTGACACTTTAAAAAGACATAGCTAATTCAATAGTCATAACCTAAGCCTGATCCTGTGCTGTATTTGAATAAAAACTCCCTCTTTATTAACATGCCAGTTGGAGCCACTGACACTTGGCAACATAGACTGAGAGCAGAGTCCAACCTCCAAATGCTCTCTCTCTCTCTCTCTCTCTCTCACACACACACACACACACACACACACACACACTAACAAACAACCTGCCTACATTCTCACAACCAAGCTCGAGATCAATATAATCACGTTTGCATCTCTCTGTCTCGTTCTTTTGCTGATGCTGCCTGTTTTGTCGTTCATATTCTGATGAAGAGACGAAACACCTTTTTGTGTGATTCTTACACACTTCATTTGTAGGACTAGGTATGCCTAATTAATTTTTAGGGCTTTCTCCTCTTTGTTTTAACAATTTCACCTCTCAAAGATGTTTTTACCGTGTGATAAACTGGGAATTTCACTTCATTAATAGCCTTTCTGTTTTTGACATAAGGGAAGTTGGTAACGCAGGGGGATTTTTTCAGTGCCAGTTTTGCAAAAGAAGAACAAATAAATGCTTTGATAAAATATATTTATGCGCTTTACAAATATCATTCGCTAAATCCTATGCTTTCTTATCTTTGGGATTGGTACAGATTTAATACGAGAATCAGTAAGGTATAATGGTTGTAACTGGATTCACCTCATCAGTGTACTTCATCAGACCAAGTGTCCGTAATGCTTTGCACAATTAGATATTTATCTTTGCCAGCAAAGGAGGAAGGAGATTATGCTTTCACCTCTGTCTTTTTGTTAGCAAGATTTCACAAAATGTTACCAATG
This sequence comes from Neoniphon sammara, assembly GCA_900302535.1. NCBI lineage: Eukaryota > Metazoa > Chordata > Actinopteri > Holocentriformes > Holocentridae > Neoniphon > Neoniphon sammara. Next base: position 2,463 of record OMKZ01023490.1, read on the forward strand.
CATTGGGCTGAAATTTTGCGGCCGCAGCTCTTGGACTAAGAATCAACTGATTAGAATTTAGTGGTGATCTGCACTTTTGTTTTTTAAAGATCACCATTATGTTTTTGCAGGAGTATTGCATTCACGTGCTATTTTATCAGAAAATCAATCCCTGAAGACAATAAACAAACACAAACTGTTAATGGAATTTGCAGCTTTGCAAGGTAGAGAATTATTTTAATGTTGGAGGAGGTTTGTGGTCTGCCGGGTACTTTGTAATTATGTGCATCAGTTGAATAGGATATACATTTGATCATGCTCATATTTTTTTCACTAGCATAATGAGCACAGGCATACACACACACACACACATGCACTTGTCCTTATTGTGAGAGATGCAGTCACTCACAGACATAAAGAGGCCGAAAGACAAAGGCCCAACTTTTCCAGGGGACACTCTTATGGCTGCGGTGCTAATGCAGGCATCTGCCACTGTCTGGTCTGGAGCGTCTTTCCCACCTCATTACCCAGGGTTTACTGCAGCACCCACTCAAACATACAATGTTGGGAAAAAGGGGTGGTAGACCTCTGTCAAGTGCTCCTTTTCACAAAGCAACCATTGTGGAGTGAAGCCAGGATCAGAATGATAATGTGGACTTTGGCTACTGTCTACCAACAGGTCGCCTACAGCTGCAGTGCTCAGCAGCAGCCCGCAGCCTGTGTGACACGCGGCCGGGTTATGTTTATGTTCCTGGGGCAGAAAACAGTATTTGTTCTTTCCAGAGTCTCCACTGCAATATGTGCAGGTGTACGTCTATGAATTAGGCAGGCTCACTTTGTGTTTGTCCTGATCTAACATGCCATTCCTCCAACACTTACTTACAAAATCTGATTAAAATCAACTGCTGGTTTTCCTCAAAAATAATTTCCATGCATTTCGGCAATTATGCATGCTTGGACATAATTGCCAGCAATTACATACCAGTCATCAGCTAATGTGTGGTGCTTTTCTTCCCAGCAGTAACACAGTGGCTTCAACTGGCACCCCTGTATCTGCATGCTTTCAGCTCACTCCCCGAGTAGCAGGCAATGAAGGCCAAGGAGAACAGGGAGGTAAATATAAATCAGTGTTAATGTTCTCGAACATCTATAGGCAAGTAATGTCTGGTCAGGTATTTTGCCTCATAATTCTCTGCCTTCCTCGTTTTTGTTGCTGATATTACTGCATCAAAACATTTTTTCTTTACAAGGACACGCCTAGAGCCTCAGGAACAAGAATGCAGAAAAATATCTGAGTCTATATGTTTAAAATGTTGCTTATTGTTAATTATATGAGGACAGAATATGATCACAAATCAAGCTAAGGCATCTACACACACACACACACACACACACACACACAAGCATCATACAATACATTTTTAAGGACAATTTACACACATGCTATGTGTGTTAGCAATACTAATATTTTGCTTTGGTCAATCAGCTCCCATTATCAAAACGTGCAGCCTCCCTCTGTCTCACACAGTGCTTGAGATCATGCAAATGAGGCCCGGGCCCCTCCCCCAATAGAGAGGCTGCTTGTCTAATTACAGCATGGTTTCTATTAAAGGCACAGTTTTCCTTTAATGTATTGAGCCATGGTGGCTGGCTCGAAGAAACAACACTTCCTTTGTTATGGTTAAAGAAACCGTAATCTTTCATTATGTTGAAGACGATTTATAATGCAGTGGACATATGGAAGAAAGTAGGCCTAATAGGCTGTACCTTTTGATTTAATGTGCCAGTAGAAAACATCATGAAGGTTACAATAATCTTTCTGATTATGCCTTGTATCAGTGTTTAATTCAATAGTCAATATTAATACTGTACCATTTTATTAATCACACTGTGCCAAAAATTTGGTAATTTGGCAATTAGGTAAGATATATGGATAAATTATTTAGAAAGGGAATGTCCTCATAACCTTTAAAAAATAGGCCTTCTACTTTTTGATTTTATTTATTTATTTATTTATTTATTTTGATGTGATATCATTTCTACACCATCTTTTGCGTTTAATGTGGTCACCACAGTTGGGGCTATGTTTAATCTAACGACGAATAAGCTCAATGATCAAATATCAGCATAACATGAACGTCTGAAGACATCGGGCAAATTTGCTTTAAAAATCAGTTATATTAACGTCAGTGATATTATATATTAACGCAAGTGAAAACCTCAACCGTGCATTCATTTTGTAAGGAAATAAAATCGCCAATGTCCCCTCAGTGTTATGTGCACAAGCCTGTATGTCGTGTCCAGCAGACCGTCAGATAACAGTGAAGAGGCATGCTGGGAGCTGCTGCGCCTTTAAATGGAGTTCTCTGCTCCCCTCGTTTCTATGCAATTATGTTAATATGCAGAGCTTGTCCAGGTCCTATTCATTAACGGCTGGAGTTCCATTATTGTTTCCTTTATTTGTCATCTTTGTAAAGCCAGTCATCTTATTTTTTTTTCCAGAGCCGCTTTCTCTCACAGAATTGTCATTGGCAGAGCAGCAGAACGCGCTAATGTAGGATAAAGACTCTCTGTAATTGGCTAAGAGTGTTTATGTTTGTAGCAAATTGTCCCTCGCGAAGGTATGGCTCTCAGTTTCCTATATTGGACATGGGTTGCTAAAATAGACCGGCCAATAAGTAAGTATGTGACAATTTTCTCATAGACTATATCAAAGAGCCCTGTTTTTTTATATATAAAATATAGGTGCTGAATTGCGTCTGTCTGATAAAAATACATTTAAATCAAGCAATCGTCCATGCATCCATATCATCCATGTATCATTGTTGACTACAGACATTTTTGGAACAGAAACCGTCTTAAAAATCTTATGATAGCCTGGAGGCCACTACACAAAGGCCTTTTTCCAGCACGTGGGACAAGTCTGTCTTGACGGTTTTCTAACAGAAAGCCCTGCGGCTGTCTAACAGAAAGCCTAACCCTAATCCTAACATCTAACCTTAACCTCTTATTTCTGTCAGAAAGCCTTCAAGGCAGACTTCTCCCGTTACCCTTTTTTCACTCTGAACGCAAGATGAGGCAGTATGAGTGGACTGTTCGCAGCAGGCGGCCAGCAGATAATTTAACCAAAAAAAAAAAAAAAAAAAAAAAAAAAAAAGAAAAGAAAGAAAGAAAGAAAACGGGAAAATCGAACAGCAGGCAGGTATGAGGACGATCACGGCTGGAATGTAAACCTAGCAAAATTCAAATAGGCCTAAATCATCTTCTTTTTTTTATTTGCTGAATAGACGTCATCAACCTTTTAGGCAGGCATGAATCTTTATGACATTAGACATTAGTAGGTTAATTTATATGAGGATATAATCCTTAAAAAACATTTTCATTTTTTTCTGAAAACAGTACTATGTATAGGCTACTGGTGCCTCTGAAAATGGAGGTCATTGCTTACCGAGGTGGCATAACCATTGCTTCATGCTTTTAACACGGTAACGGAATGTGGCATTTTATTGGATTTAAACAGGCAGAGGGTCTAACTGAAAGCAGCAAGTGTTGCATACAGCCAGGTATGATACCAGACAGTCTTACAGACTGTAAGGATGAACGGGCCGCCCAGATAATCTGGTTCAGATATAGGCTAACATGGTTCGCCCTCAGCAGAAAACCGTATCCTATATATATAGTAGGCCATATATACAAATATTACAGACAACCTATAATTTCTTACAACATACAACCACATTATGAGGTTAAAAAAGAAAAAGAAACAATAAGAAAGGAAAAAAGACAATAATCCGCTGTTTTTGTCGTTAAGGCTCACACAAACTGGCCACAAGCACAGCCAACTAAAAGCTCAAATCCCGATAATTCAGCAAAAAAAGACACTCAGGCTAGACGTCGTTAAATGGCTAAGTTGTCTTCATATTGATGAAATTATTTGTCAGGCAAAGAGTGTGATTCTCTCAAACTTTTTAACTTGCATTTGTCTCTTTGTCTCTTTCTTCCCTTTCCCTTTCTGCGCCCTAAACTGCTTCGTTGTAATTAGTAACAGGGTTGACGAAAATCTATTGGTATTTCCTCAGACTATATGTTACGCCCTTTATTCTGTGATTCATCCCCTTCGTTTTGACTGAGATCCATAGTCCAGTTTCCATTCAGGCTACATCTTTTGCAGAAGAGAGGCATTCAGCTGTTTGGCCTTTAGGCCCATCAGGATTATCAGTCATTAAACCATTAATATGTGGGAGGATTAATCAGGAAAATATATCAGAATTGGAATCCCAATTAGCAACAGCAGTCTGCATGAATAATCTGCCTTGCTTAACTCTTGATCAGGGCTAGGAGGTTTAAAGACCAAAGGCCTGTTTGTGGCCTACACCAGTCCTCTCTATCAAAAAAGGCCTACTCAAAGTTTCATAGAAATTAATTTGTAGAATTTCACTTTAAATTAATAAAAACTTTATAATTTGAGTTTATGGCTTCACAAATTTAACTTTCAATGTGTCACCATCTCACATAGTGTAGTGCAGTCTATTTCACATCACAGTAGATGTAGGCCTACACGGCTTTTATAAAGATAAGAATGAATGTTTTTGGATTTTCTCAACTAAGAACATGTATGTGGAATATTATCTGAATTTGTCCTGATCCATTTTAAGTTATTATTATAGGCTGTATCTGGCCAATAAAGACTTTGTTACCTTGGACAAACTGAAATTAACTTCAGTTTCTGGGCTAACTTTGGTTGGACAGACAAATGAAATCTAATCAAACTAATCTCACAAACATTGGAAAACCATGATCAGAATTTGCTTATTCTACCCAGAGATTGAAGGTGCAATTTAGAGTTATTTTTGAGTCTTTCTTTTCAAAATGGAAACTGAAAAAAGAGTTAAAAGCAAAAGTGATAAAAAGGATTGAATGCAAAAATGAATAAATAAAGGTTTGGAAGTGGAAAAAAAATTATAAAGTGAAAATGTTTCCAGTTCTTGATTCTTCTCCTTTGCCTTACTGCATAATTTTTCATAAATTCAAGTAGTTGTTTATTGATTCAAATCTTTTTTCTTCACTCAGTCAAACCTCTTTTTCACAGATTCAAATATATTTTCCATTAAATGATTGGCCCTCTTTTATTTTAGAGAAGAAGGGCGTGACCAGACTGTGCTGTGACAGGTGACTGACAGGTCCATCTATCAGTTTGCTACCTAAGAAAATGCCTGTGCATTCTGCTGAGCCATGACAGCAGATATGGACTGAATACTCTGCCAACACACCGTCAATTATCTTAGTATGCTGACAATTTGTAAAAGGACCTGTAGCTAATTAGTTATGTTTACACTTAAATATTTACTCAGCATGCCTGCTAGCTATAACGTTATGTAAAGCTCATAGAATGTGAACCAGAGTTGCAGTGGTACAGGGTGCAAAGTGAGCTAGTAAGAGTTATCTAACACAAGCTGTTTGGTCTCTAACCTCAAAGGTAATGTTTGATTCATATGACAACATGTAGTTTCTACAAGCCTGTCCATTTAGCTAGCTAGCTTTGTATCTACAACATCTATCCAACAGGTATCATATCTCACATTACCATTATCTTATTTTACCTGTCACAACACAGAGCCTTACAATAACCGTTGCCCTGTTCAGCTGGCCACAATATTAGGATTAGTGGGGTATAGGCTATAAGATATTGGGTGTACAAGAATGCACGGCATTAATGTAATCCAATCTCATAAGTCACCTCTATAATTCAAATCCTGATTCGTATCCTATTCAAATCCTATTGCATCTGGGTAGTGTTGCTGTTACTAACGAGAGAAGACTATCAATCAGTCAGTCTATAAATGCAGACATAACCAATTAACTACATCTCTGGTTAGCTCAATCACACTCGAGGGGAGACGGCTGAGATTGAAGACTGGAAGGCTAAAAGATAAGCGCTAATTAGAGCCTGATAGAAAGCTAATGATGGAACAATTAATGCAGCCTTACGTTATGCCAACACAGCCATTTTAGCAGCAGCAGTGAGACTCGCTATCAAGATGGCTTCCAGAGCTACACCAAGAAAGCAACATCATCTAATGGCAGTGAGGAGGGGGATGCTCTAACTTGTACCATCTCCCTTGTCCCTTGACCGTGGGGAATGGTTTTCTACAGGAGTAAAGATGGCACCTCGGGCCTCCAGGGACTGAGATTTAGGAAATGGGAAAGAGAGTCTCACTGCGCACTTCTTCCTCACTTTTTGACCATTTTCCCTCACTTATATGATCTGGTGTAAATTGCTGGACACAATATAGTTTCATACTGTGAAATTTAAAATCCCGAGGCTTGACTATCTCTGACTGCATCAGTTTTAGGACCACTGAGGGGGCCCTATAAGCTCTGTGGTTCCAGCTGAGAGGAATCCTGTTTTACGGTCATGGTTTTGTCATGGATGGACGGTAAAAAAATAAAATCCAAATTTCCTGAAACAGGGAGACAAGGTCAAAACCAAATAAAACAATGAATACTGAAGTAGAAGTTACTGAGACAGATGTAATTTGTGTATTGATATTTATATTTTCTCTCCAAATCTCTCTGCCTGAGCCAAGTGAAAAGCTGAAGGCAGCACCAAGAAATACCAACTAAAGTGCAAAGGTCTCCTACATCCGGATTGTCAGGAGTAGAAATCATATACACGTCTTATTTTTACAACGCCCTCAGACTGCTAAATGAGCTACAAACTCTTCAACCATACCATCATCACTTAATACAACTAAAATCACAAGGACAACTTTTATGATAAAGATATTTTAAAACAGGGTACAGTACATTTAGGAGTTCAGGAGAATTAAGAAATCTTGCGCATGAAAAACACCATCTAGATTCAAGCTATATCCTGTCCTAAGCATTAAGCTGAAATGGAATCAATACTTGAAGATTTTGCTGGTGGGGATGGTTGATTTTGGTACATAGATGTAACTTGTTTAAGTTTTGTCTGCAGAAAGACTTTTTACAGTTACTGCTGAGGACAGAAGTCTAGAGGGCAGAGGATCTGCACAAAGTCTTTAGCAGAGATAAGGCACTGCTGCAGATATTGCTCAAACACAAAAAGAAATTCTTTCAGGTATCAAAATCCAACCTGTGAGTCTACCGATAACAATAATAGGAGTTTAAAGTGATAAGTATTGCAGGGAAACTGGGAACATCATCAAATTTCAACATTTTCTTTTTCATTGTTTATGCCTTCTATATGCAAGAGGAAAGTTTTAATTTTATTGACATACTTTCACTATGTTCCCAATGGTCAAAATGTGAAAGTCTTTACAAAATTTTGTCCTGCCTCTTGCAATGTGAAATCCCCCAAATGTAAATTGAGTAAAGCTTAAACAAAGATGCCATATGACACCATTACATTTTGGGATTCTAAGAGAGGTAATAAAACTGGGATTTTAGTGATAGTTATTACATGTGGGGGGTTGAGCAAAAACCACATATTAAAAGACTTGATAATTTTTCTGCACTTGTAATAAATTAACAGAATGTCTTGGCTTGATGGCATACAAATGTGTAATTACACACGGGAAATCAGGAATCAGGAATAAAATGATCAAGCTATCTAAAGGCTATGCATCATACAAAATAAAAGTCTCCTTCCAAGTTTGCTCTACTGTGATGATGAAAACAGAACTTTTGACAAAGATAAAAAAAAAACATCTGTGTGGTTTGGATTAGGCAGTTTGTTCAGTTTGAACTGAGATTACAATCTAGACCTACCTGGAAACATATCAGGTCCGCCTGGTTGATTTTTTTCATCATCAGTTTTGCTTTTTGTATAATCTCAGTATTGCAGTAAACTGGGGGTTTGGAGGCCATTCCTACTTTCGGTTATCTAGCTTTATGATGGCTGATTAACACTCATACAGCTAGATAACCAAAGACAGGAACAGGCTCCATCTTATGTTATGGCATGGTAAGTCTGAGGATTCCTGGAAACAAAAAGCAGTATTATGAAGTTGTCATACAGGCCTAATTACAAACTTTTTTTCATGGGACCCAAGTGTCATCAATTGACAGCAGTTTTGATTTTCAGAATATAATTGACTTTTTAAGCATCTCAGTTTTCAAAATGTTGCTACATGACTTTTCTAAGAACAAGTTACTTTATAAACCAGTGTTTTTAGGTTAAATGAAAAAGGGAAATGGTAGTTATACCTGATTTATCACCTTCAGTTAATTGTCTGTTAGCTTTCTCTTGTAGCCCTAAAAATCTGCTGGCCTTTCAAGTGCTAATATTCGGTGCAGGCCTAGTCTTTACCCTCCTTCAATTCTAGGCAAAAACAATACACCCACAAAGAAACCAACTACCTCTGAAACAGGTGCAGATGTAAGTTGGGGTGACATTATTCACCTCCTTGGCAGTTTCTATGCATTTTCTACTGTTACTATCACTATTATTATTGTAGCACTGTGTTATTGCAAAAAGTTCCATTACAGTGTAGCTTATTAATTATCAGAAATGTTGTGTAGTTTAGCCTGTATTTTATATTCCTGCTCTGGATCTCTATACTGGCCTCAGGTTCCCACATTTCCCAACTTACCATTAAAATCCTCCCCAAGTCACACCCTGTTCTTTGCTTAGAGTGAACATATCTTAAACATTTTGAAATCAGGCCCATAGGATGTTTTACTGACTCCAACCCTTAGATTACCCTTAGATTAAATCTGCTAAAGTCATCATCACCTTAACAGTAGTGCACAAGGTATAACAGTGTAAACTATTTCAAATCTTGTGATTAAGAGCAATTAGTCAAGTCAATATGTATGTTGCAGATAGCCCTCATACTGATATACTGATTAGGAATTTTTTCTTCAGGTTCCCTCATCGGTTGATGAGATACTAGTATGATTATTTTCTTTCTTTCTTTCTTTCTATCTTTCTTTCTTTCCCTCAGGTCACTGATTTAGTGAATACTGAATCTTAAGAAAAGCTTTTCTGTTATTTTAAAAATAAATGGGAATATAAAAATAAAGGAATAAGCAGAAGATAATCTTAAAATTCTTAGAAATCAGGCAGGTTGTTATTTCCCATCAGCACCTATCTATATCGTAATAATTTGTGCTTCATTAACATGAAATAACCTGATCGTGAACTCACGTTTCCCTTTGTCAGTGCGTCTGACGTCAAGCACTTTAATTGAGAAAAGAGATTGTATTGGCAAGGCCTGCATCACTTTCTTTGGAAATCAAGGAGAAACTCTACAAAATAACAGTAAGCCAAAAAGCTACAAGATACTATTCTCTAGTATAACATTAGGTAAAAATATCTAAATTGGGCCTCGTCAGTTTTGGACCGCCAGTCAACATTAACAGTAAACCTCACACCTATAATACAGCCTGATGGAGATGTGTAATGGCATGACCTACAGTCTAGTGGGACTATGGACGACTCTTAGCAAAACAGTGGTAAGTCTGCACTGCAGCATTATGGTCATAATAAATATTACAACCTACTTAAGATAGGAGATTGAACCCTATAGTTTACCTCCATATTTAATGCAGTAGGCAATTTCAGTATCTATAATTTGAGTCTGAATTTTTTGGATGTTGAAAAATGGATAGGACACATTATGGTTCTTCAGGAGACACTCTCTGTAATAATAAGTTTATCCAGGACTGTACGAGTAGTAAGTACTATATAATAATGATAATGGCTGTGACCATAATACTTGACCAGCCCTCCACTTAATTGAAAGAGCAGACTTGAATGCTGCGCGCTTTAATGCTGTCTACAACTGCCTTGCCCAAAATATAGATCAAAAATCTATATTGGTAGATCCTGGGATGCATTAAAACGTGTCTCCCGATGATATTGGCCGGTGTAAGCCGTGAAAACTTATGCGAGGTCAAGACAATTGAATCCAAAAGACTCTTACTTTCCATTGTGAGAGGTGCCTCTTGCATCCATGGAGGCTGGCACATCCACGTGTAGCCTAAAAAGGACGGCAAATGTCGGTGGGATCACAAGGGCTTTTACAGGCTGTACGGACCCGGAGCAGAGTTGGTGTGCAGCCTTGTCATGCCAAACAGGTGAGTGCATGGATCAGATCGATAAATCCCACGCAATCTGCGGTTATGGACGAAGCTATCGGTTTACGGCTGGCTATGGATGCTCACATCAGTGTCAGCTCGGAGTGATCCATGTTGAATTATGTTTGTATCCGTGGTCAGGAGATTCCCAGGTCCGTCCAGTCAACAGGATGTGAGATCCTCTGTCATACAAACAAGCTTTTTATTATCCGTGTTCTTTTGTTTTTTGTTTGTTTGTTTTTTCAATCCACGGTCCCCAGCCTGTCTTGCGTATCCATTTGTGCTGCTCCCCTGAGTCTCCGATGCTTTCCTCTCACCTCCTCTCTGACTGCCTTTTTTTCTAAATGCTTCCTCCTCTGGCAGAGCCCGGCTGCACTGACGTCACACCGACAGCAAGTTGCTGGATAACCAATCACAACTTGTCTGCTCGTGTGCGTGTGCGTGCGTGTGTGTCACAGATCACTTCAAATTATTCACTTGTCTCTTCAGATTCCGATATGATTCAGGTACAGTCTGCATTTGTAGCCTGTGAGTCATATGTAACCAGGTTACTGCAAATTTAAAGGTGGATTTACAAGGGACACAGAAGTTTATTTTAAAATATATAGATATGAAATAAAAAATGCAAATAGCCTAAATAAATAAATAAAATAATAAAAGTTAATTGCTGCTTTGAGATGATCACCTAACCCAGGGACAGGAAACGAATGACCATCTTGTCTTAAAGGTGTGTGTATGTGTGTGTGTGTGTGTGTGTGTGTGTGTGTGTGTGTGCGCGCGCGCGCGGGTGTATTCTTCTTGTGTCACTGCTTGCATGCCTCTAAAACTAACAGCACATCGGCTCAAAATAAACTGTTATACTGTCTGTTTGAGCCTATAATTTACACCTGCGTCATGCATGTTGATTTGAAAGGAGTCAGTGATGCTTTTGCATCAGTGCATTAAAAATAAGTCGAGGTGGGCCTACTCAGAGTTAAAAAGAGAAACCTTCTAAAACTACTTAAGTCTTCTGTGAATTTCTTACTCAAGCAGCCAGAAACGCCCTTAGGCTTCCTTGTGTTGAATGTGTTGAGCTTGAAAGAGCTGCTCCATTTGTCTATGAAATTATAAGCAGTGGGGCGCCTACTCTACAACCCAAGGCAAATACTTTTTTTTTCCTCCTGATTATGAGGGACAGTTGTTTTTGCTCATACCCTAAAAATTCATAATAACCCTGATGAGTCTGACTCTGTTTATCAGTAAGCTATTTTTATGACACTACGACCACTCTGGACGTGTTGAAAACTTCCTTCGAGCATGCAAAAGGAGCAATATTTTACCAAGATAAAGTAAGCATGTTTTCTAAATATTCCATTGATTTTCAGTCGTCCTAGTAAGACAGTTGTGGCCTGATCAGTTATTTTGCATCACCGAAAGTAAAGCGATAAACCATGGCGAGCAAGCATTAGGCTTTTGTTTAAATGAAATTAGGCTATAGATTAGTCTAACTGTACGTTAGAAGTGTTCAGTGATACTGCTGCACTGCTCTTGTCCTTTGTCATGTCTGCAAGTAGCTGCGTGGGCTTTACAGGGGCATGCACATCCCATAATACATAACCCCTGTAGGCCACAACTGTTTAGGTGTAAAAAAAAAAAAAAAAGAAGTTAACAACTACGGATTTAACTGATTTCATAAAGTAAGGCCCTATGTTGCCTCCATAGTTGTGGGCTGTAATCAGTGGCGCTGTAGCCCATTTACTTCAAGTGTACATGGAAACATATAAGCCAGTATTTATTTATTTATTTATTCATTCATTCATTCTTGATGTATAGATCCTCTTTATCCAAATGGCCTTCTTCCCCGTTGAACTACTATCTGAATCTCTTGATAGGTCAGGATACCATCAAATCGCTTGTTTATTGGCTTAACATGGTTGATTAGTGCCGTTTCTGATGCGTGCTCATCAAATTCCCTTTCACTGCATATGAGGCCTGACAAAGTATGTCAGATGTAGATATCCTCATGTATTTGGGTAGCTGTATAGTATAAATTAATATTTACAGAAACTATTTTGGGACTTTGCTATAACACTTTGAACACACAGATACAGTAGGTGAGCTCTGGGTATAACGCTGATAAATAAGGTGAGATTGAATAGCAACATCATTTCTTCACCTACCTCAAGTATAGATTTTAATCAGTTTAGGTTATCACTTAATAAAGATCCAGACTAGTGCACTAAAGGAGCGATTACGATTTTAAAAGGCTAATTAGCCTAATATGCTGCTGATATTATTTAGTATTTATTCAGAAAAATTCACCCCAGGTTTCAGTTCAGAGAATAAATGGTCGCTCGACCCTCAGACGTGAGTCAAATAAAGCTGACAGAGGCATCTGTGTCAGTTCAAGCACTTGGGTTATGCCTCCCTCTAGTGCTCATTTGGAGGGCTACTCTCATTCCTCAATTCAAAGATTTGAGGCGCACTATGTGGTAGAAGGCCTATTAATTAAGAAATGTCCTTTACATATAATTGTCCTCAATCTTGTTCCAAATATAATAAATAGGGAAAATAGAATGTAGTAAAACAAACAAACATATACTCATCAGAAAACCTCAGTATTTTTTTTTTTATTTTAAAATATAAAGATAATGCTTTTTTTTTAACTCAGCAGTTGTTTAGACCTATGGATAAATAATGTATTTCAGGATGATAAAAAAAAGATGAGGGTCTATGAAGACAATGATATAAAAGACATGATCTTTTGAATTACAACCTTTATCATACATGTTGGCAACATTTTTCTGCTGAAAACGCCCCATGTTTATGGTCAGCATTGAATTTAAATTTGTAATGGTTCTTCAATGCTTTCTCGGTCACTGGCTCGCTGAGTAAGCCTATTTGGTTTTAATGCTGTTTTATTGAGCTTCCCTTAACACAATTCTCTCTCTCTCTCTCTTTCTCTACCGTTTCATTTATCAAATGGTGGTCTTTCGCGATTGTGTTTTGGGATATGTGAGATAATGTGTAATATCAACTATCAACTTTTATTGAAGAAGAGCCACTAAAGCAATGTGAAAATACATTACACACAAACAAGCTACATATTTGTTGCGTTTATTTTATTTGTTATATTACTTAAACTTGCTTTATGAAAACAGAAAAGTGGAACTGAACAGACAATGAAATCCATAAGTTTTCTACGTCAGAATCAGAAAACACGGTTCGTCAATATGATCAATGTACCTTAATTTTCCTCGGTGTCGATGGTGGAGGTACAGCTGAATATTCAGGAGGAGGATATTCGCACATGAAAATGACTGACCTGGTTGAGTAGTGTAAGTTCAACATAAATATCTAATAGAGGATGAGCGCGCGACATCTGCTTTCTCTCTCTGGCCTGCTGTCTGTCTACCTCCATCATTTGTCTAAAGGGAATAATCTTGTGACATTAGCGCCACCCAACTGTCAGGGTTGGTGACTGCGTCCCCACTCTAACCACTGATCAGTCCTACTTACCCACATTATCCTGACATTTCACATAAGATGCATCTTAATCCTACTCTACATCATACCTGATAATGACCAACATCACCAATGATCTAAACAGGATTACCCAAATTGACACTGTCATTTGTCAAGTGTTTGGGGGATGTGTGTGTGTTTAATCTAAAAGTTCACTGGAAAGCACAGCCCTGACTTTTATAGCAATCAAAACACAAGTCACATGACTCAGATAGAAGGAGGAAACAGTTTAGATTTATAAAAGATAGCAACAGAAGGCCAAAAGACTAAACATGGCAAGAGGAAGAAAACCTGATTTTATTAAATGGAATGATACAAATGAATTAACACTGAAACCTTTATGACTCTAATACCACTGACAAGACCACACACCTGCTACATCTGTTATTGTATGAACTGGAAATATAAACATGATCTTGGTGGAAGTCCTTTGTATAAAAATGAGTGGGTTTCCTTGTTTTCTTTAAAAAAATATGTACAAGTACAAAAACAGCAAGCAATACAATAACTAAAAACGGATTATAAAACAAATGCACAATAATTCCAAAATCACAAAAAACACCATGTGAATGGCCTCAAGTAAGAAAATACACATATTCATTTTCAGACAGGATTTTTCCGCACATCAATTAAGGTGTTGTTGGAAATTAGTGGTCCAATGTTGAGACTGGATCTCCGGGACTCTCGACGAGACTTAACCAACGGTAGGGATGTGGTCCCGCCCCAAGGCCCTGTTCCACTTTGAACCACACGGTTTACAGGGGTCTCCCCTGCTGCACTGAGACGCAGCTCCTCCATGACAGCCGGCTCCTCTGTGGGGAGAGAGGAGCGTCTCCATGTGGATGGGAGTGGGGCGTTCACCAGCTCCCGCATCTCCTCCCTGGACCGCGGAGGTTTCTCAGGCTGCCCTGCTCCTCTGCCTCCCTGGCTGTCCTCCGGGCACCGGCTCAGCTTCTCCACACTGCCAACGCCCGCCGCTTTGCCCTCAAGTGCTGAAACTGAAAGACGCACATGTAAGAACAAGAACAGCCACTTACAGGTATCCATTATAGTTTTCCTTGTAAACACACTTGGCTTTGTTTACATCCAAAATTTCCCACCAAAACACATTGTATCCCCTTGAGGCCTGATATACATGCTGAATACATAGCTACGCCATCAGCATCTGTGGCCTCTGCACAGCCACAGAGGCTGCCGCCGCGGCTTAAATGCACCTCTCCAAAATTGTAACTGCATGTAGGGTGACACGAGCAGGGTGATGAAGAGTTCATATACAGGTAGGATGTCTTGCTGGGAATCTACGTCAAATGACTCATTCGAAAAGAGAGCAAGCAAAGTGTGACTGAATTTCCTGAATATTTGAAGCTGTCTTACTGAAACATGTCAACACAAATATGGGGAGTCAACAAAAGGCACTTTGATCCAATCATACAATTACCTTTGGCATGCTCCTTTGGCTGGCTGCCTGAACCACACAACTCCCTCAGCTTGTTGCTCAGTTCCAGATTGGCTGCCTTGTAGTGGTTAAGCTCTTTGCTGAGGTTATGGATCCATCCCTCGTACTGCCTCTGCCTCCCTGCCAGGCCCTCATCGATTTGCTCTGTGAGGAGGTGACACATGAGGCTGTACAAACACTAGACAGGCACAGGCTTGTACAGTGTTTGAATGAATTCTTACAGAAAAATCGAAGTAGACTATATCAAAACATACAGAAGATATGCCATCAAATCTAAAATTTTATTACTGTACTTATTTTCCATAGATTTAGATCCAATACCTAACCTCTAACCAGTAAATGCCTGTCTCTATTCCTCACTTTTATATAACTTTTATTCAATCCTAAAATAAACGAGCATCATCATGTGAGTATTGATGGGCAGATTCTTCATAATCTAAATGTTTTAACTGGACACACACATGCAAGCATGCACGTGCACACAAAATGTTTCCTTTAGCAAAAGAGGTGTTGAGTTTTCTTGTGATATTCCTACCCCGACACTGCTGCAGTAAGAGCTGCACACTCCGTTCGTGCTCCTTCTGCTGTTGTGTGAGCCGGCGATCTGTGTCGAGCTGCGTGCGATCGAGGGCGTTCTCCAGCCACTGCACCAGCCTCTGCTGCTCCTCCAGTCGCATTTCCAGCTCAGCCAGGGCCAGTTGGAGTTTACGCTCTTCCTCACGAAGAGACACCACCTACAACAAACAAACAAAAAATAATAATATTTAATATTTTGAGCATGTAAGAACTATGATCTATGCTGTGCCAAACACAAATACCACTAGCACTGTTGCATGGCAATAAAGTTTATCTTGAGTCCAGACCACAGGAGTCAGGCTCTATGACTCAAAATCTGAATGAATTTTGACATCAGGTAACATTTTGCATTTAGGCACCATCTCCTCTGAAAGAAGTTTTGTATCTTACTTTATGTGGAGACTTTTTTTCCTACAGAGGGAAAAAAAGGTTTGCGAATCTTCTCTGAGACTGCTGTTCTGTTGTGTGAAGTGTATGCCAATCACTAATCTCAACTGAAATGTGTCTATGATTTAGCAGAAAAATTATGGCTCAAAATCCATTACTGCTTAAAATCTGTGCTGGAAGATCAGTGTTGCTGGTTGCTTTCACAAACACTGTGAGGCAGCAAAAGCTGTCTGGTGTGAGTACAAGTGCAGAAACTCACTGAACTGACAGAATCATTCAAACAGTCACAACACAGCTCTGTGCACTGCAGAAACCCTTTCAGTGAGTAGACAGTAAAATCTCAGTTAAAAGAGTGCACAAACCTTGTCAAAGTACTTGCACAGCAGAGCTCTGGTCTCAGAGGCAGACAGGTAACTGAGTTTAGCCATGAGGTTCATCTCCCACTGGGAGAGCATGCTGGCAGACGCCCTCAGCTGTCTTTGTCTCTGAGTGATGGCCTCGTTTTTATATTCAATAGCTGCATCTAGAGCCTCGATTGCCTCATCCAGCTGGAACAGGGTTCGCTCCTCCTAGGGACATCAGAGGGAACGTAAGGGGTTAACAAGAATTCAAATACAAAGATTCATTGACACACAACGGAAAAATGACAGTCTCCAGTGAGGACTCTGCCATCCATTACCTCTGTTTTGGCTTGCCATGCTTAGAGACTGCGCTAGGCATGGTTCCCATTAACTCTTTTGCTTAAGCTGAAATGTTTTTATCTTTCTGTTCCAGGTGTATTAAACACATTATCAGATGTCAACTGCTATTGGGAACACACAAAAGCATGTCTTGTTTACTTTATAGATTGAGGAAGAGAATCAGGCAATGTAAACAAAAGCTCCTCATATGGCACACTCTTAGATTTGAGTTGCTGCCTAAACTTCAAGTTGACGGCCCAGTGCAGTATCTGACCTCGGGGGAGAGCAGGTTGCCCTGCCGCAGCTTATCGTCCAGCTCCACTCTTTGTTTGAGCAGCGTATCCTTCTCTTGACGCAGGTTGGAGATCTCTTGGCGGATCTGTTGGGAGTCCTGGGCACTGCTGCTGCGGAGGAGGCCGTTCCTCTCACTCAGCTCGCGTTCAAGAGATTCGATTCGCCCTGTCAGGGTCACCAGATCTTTACTCAGGGCCTGCAGGGGAGAGGAACCATCAACTTATTAGCATTTAACCGTTTTCAATATGGACGAAATGAGTGACAAACTGTTTCTGTTATCACCTGACTGGAGCGGAGCCTCTTGGTCTCCAATCCACTGCGCTCCTGCAAGAGAGCCTCTTTCTTGGCCAGGATCTCCTCTCTTTTGGTGAGCTCCCCCTCCAAATCTTCCAGTCCTTTCCTCTGTTCCAGCACCCGCTCCATTTCCTCATCCAGCCAGCGCTTCTGCTCCTCAATCTTCTGCTCAGAGGTGAGTTAAAACACAAGACACATGTATACAGCACACAGAGAGAGAGACACACAGAGAAACAAAAAACAGAATTCAGCAGTCAGGATGGCAGGGCTTAATTTGTGCCAGATCCTGCCGCAAAAGGATCCGGGACCTCTTGGTGTGTTCCGGTACCTATTTGCGTGGATCCGGTATCTCTCGTGGTATTGCCATAACATTTATATCATGCCAATTATTTGAAAATGAGGCCTACAACTTACAGGCTGTAAGCCCCACAGATTAGTAAGTGGGCCTTTGAGTACATATCATGCTGTTCGCGGCACTGCATTCTGGGACCTTCACCTGCCTCGTCATCCCCCCACTCACATGTACTTTGCTTTCCGACACCTTTTGATTTGCAAATTAAGCACTGCAGGCTGGTATATTCTGGCTGTGAACTGAACACTAGCAAATAGAAGGCTGAGTGAGGCACCAAAACGTCCAAGATATTGAGGATGAATCGAGGAGCACATCCAGGAGGGACTGAACAGGGTTATAATTTGTTCCAAATTATGACACCTGGATGTGGAGGGAGGACTGTTCGCTCCAAGTAACTCAGTGGTCCATGTTGCTTGATGGAAAGGATTGTGTTGGTTCCTAATTTCACTAAAGAGTACTTCCAGTCTTCTTCATTACATTTCAAACTGGACAAAATAAAAAAAAGAGGCATGCCACATAACAGATGACATGGAAATACTGCACTGTATGTCTAACCACTGTTTTTCTCGCAGGACAATCATTCTCTTGGAAAAATACATTTTTAATTAATCCAAAATCAATACATATAACTGTTCTGTAAGTTTGTTGACCTACCTGTTGCTCCTCCAGTGACACAACAGAGCCGTTACTACCACTGCGCCTCTGTCTTTGGAAGGCAGCAATCTCCTCTGTCTTGATCCTCAGGATCTTCTGCTGCTGCTCGTTCTTTATCTCCAGTTCCTACAGAGGTGATGGAGTGGTGGCAAGGGAGAAGATCAGATGAATTACAGGATTACGGCAAAGGAAAACTACCGCTGTCAAGGTAAATTAATGCATTTCATCACCTCTTGGGCTGGATTGTTAGATATTGCTATGACCCTCTGGGTATATAACCCTTAACCAAAGGTAGGTAAAGCTCTACAGGGAAACAAGTGATACAGTTTTGAAAACAATCAAACGTCATAACTGTGACTTTGGTGGAGGTCTCTGCTCTACTGAACGCCTTCTTGTTCTGATGGTCTTCTCCTACACTGTACCTTGACTCTGTGTGTTCGTCGTTGCATCTCGGTCTCCAGGCGTCGTTTCTGCTGACTCTCCTGGCGTAGCCGTCGTTGCAGTTGCTCCTGTTGCTGCCTCATGCTCTGAACGCTGCGCTCCAGCTCAGACACACGACGCTCGCTCAGCGCAGGCAGGCTAGCCAGACGAGCGGTATCCCTCTGACGCTGGCTCAGAACCTAACATACAGTCATGCAAAATTTTCTGTTTAAAAAGTACAACTGCAATTTGTCCCTTAACAAAATGATGAAAATATAGATCAGTGTTTCTCTCTTTTTTATAGTTCTGCAACATGAGGTCTTGTTGTTGCTGTTTTTGTTGAGTACTACAAATCAGGAAAACACAGCAGAAACAACAGTGCTTCATAAAAGTATCTAAACAGCACATTGTCAAATTGCTGATCTCTTGCCTACATTGGGTGCATTTTTGCATGAGTGTAAGTGTGGTAGTCAAACCTGAACTTTGCTCTGTGCGGCAGCTATCTTCCTGCGACACTCCTGGGCTCTGGTCCTGTCTGTAGCGCTGGTCTCCCTCTCTTGCCTCTCCAGATCCTGCAGCTGCCTCTGGGCCTCCTGCAGCTCCTGTCGTGCCTGCACAGCTTCACCCTCCAGAGCAGAGATCTTATGGCTGTACTGCCTGTTTAGGGCCTGAGCATCCTTACCTAGAATACCATGCATGCATGCACACACACACACACGATGAGAGCACTTTTCTTAATGAATTCACACTGCTCAGCAAGGTTCATCAGAGGGCAAGGCAGATCAATCAACACATGCAAAAGTGTGTGTAGGGACACAATGTCTATATAAAGTAGATAGTTGTTATTGCTTTGTGCCACAACTCGTAGAGATGGTGAGAGGAGTTTTCCATGATGGTTTTGATCTTGTCTCTCATCTTTCAGTGCTGTTTATAGAGAAGCATATTTAAATAAGAGGTGTATACCCGTTTTGACGAGCTCTTTGATGAGTTCCTCCTTCATGCGGATGGTGACAGACAGCTCCCTAATCTTCTGCTGGGCTTGGAGAAGACCCCACTCTGAGACACCCTCAAAACTCTTCAGACTTTCACGTGTAGAGGTCTCCCCAGTGCTGGGGTTGGCTGCGTGTAGAGATTTGAGAGAGAAACATGTTTCATGCATTTTAAAACTGAGACATTTACGACAACTAGCAAGGGGTAGGGATGGCACGGTGAGGAGGGAGAGGTGGGGGAGGAAGGATCTTTTAACCTGAAGGCCTCATGACACCTAGTGTCTGTGCAGATGAAGTGTCTTTGAGCAAGATACTTGAAGATGGGGGTGAGCAAGTAAACAGAGCATCAGTAGAGCAAAAAAAAATCCATTATCTATTTGAGGAGTTTTTAAAGTCTGAGACTGTGGGCTTCCCCTTGGACAAGGGTGCTCCTCAATTTTAGCTCAATTTCTGGATATCTATGGGATCTATTTGATCTACTACTTGATCCCACAAACACTCAGAAATTTAACTAAGCATAATATTTTTGCATGACATAATTTCAAACTGCACTCCAATATGTAAAAAGAACTTCTGAATCCAAAGGCATCGATTAGTCTGACTCTGGGTGAGAAGAAAAAACAAAAAAATCCCCCCTATCTCAGACCTCTTTTGAGAGTACTGTCAGGCAATGTTAGACTTACATGCTTTGTGGACTAAAGTGGTGAGCTGGTCTGGCTCAAGCAGCTGAGATACCAGCCCTTTACCCCCAGGTGTCAGCCCTCCTAACAGCATGTCCCTCTTGGTCCAGGTTAGGTTCACCTGCCTGAGAGAGGCAATGCATACACAACATGACCACTTGTTGAAAAATAATTCAAATACACTATACTGTAATTTCTGTATCAGCATGACAAGATTATGATAGTTGCAACATACTTGCGTCTTTCTCTGATATTGGAGTGACTGCTTTCGTCCTCTATGTCCTTCATTTCTGCTCCTCCTGGCACCTCATGATCCTCAAAGTGGTTACCATGACTATGACAATACTGTTCCTGCTCACACGGTCCATTACCGAGGCAGCCCATTGGACTGCCCTGTAACCACACACATGAAACCACAGCTGAGGCATGCTTCAACATGTCCAGGTATACAATTTAAACATGCAATGTCACATTTATCCAATGTAAGATTTTTTTTGTATGCTTTACAGTACCTCAAATGTAAACATGCATTGATGGAATATGTACCCTAAGTATCTTAAAACCCAGCTGTCCTCCTAGTCATTTACCTGTCTGTTTGTGCCTCCATTCTGGGTGTGTCGTGTGGAGCCAATAGGGGCGGTGTGAGGGCGGGGTCTCACGTTTAGGCCCAGCCCCAGCAGCCCTGGAGTTGACAACAGATACTGCAGCTCCGCTATCAGGTCCTGTTGCTCCTGCAGCTTATCACTCTGAGGGAGAAGGGCAACAAACAAATCTGTAACATATTATCTCGGACAAACATACGGAAATATGAGTCTTTTCAGATGCTTTCTGGCTTTACGCAATGCAAATTTAATGCAATTGGCTGAAGGTTGCAAATGAAATTTTTCCTGTTGCAATGTAAACAAATTCATCCTCAAAATTCTAAATGATAATACAAATCCAATTCATGATTTTTTTTTTTTACCGTTTTCCTACAGAAACACAACTATGGTGCATGTTACTTGAGTGGGATTCAAGTTGCACCAAGGGAAGCCGGCCTAAATTTGGTCTTAGGTTCCACCGAGTCTGACCTGCTGCTTGTATTGCTCCATGGCGTCCTCTAGAGCCGCTAAGAAGTCTGTGTTCTCTCTCTCCAGCTGCTGGACCTGGGCTTGAAGCTGAGCAATACTCTCCTCTTTCTCTCTGTCTTTCTCACTTTCATGCTCATGGCTCCAACTCTCCGCCACTGCCTCTGGCTCCTGGGTAACAAACAAAATAAAAGCATGTTAGATCAGTCAATTCCAGAAAAATAACTACTCCAATTTGAAATAATAATATGACGTTAGTATCTCCATATAGTATTTTGTTGTGCAGGTGCATGTACCTGGGTTTTAACAGAAGTCCTTCCCCTCCTTAATGCAATGCTGTCCTCAGTTGAGCTGTTCTCAATGCCACTGTCCGGTCCTGAAGCGGTGGTCAGTCCGCTCCGTTCTTCCTCCACTGAGCACAGCCACTCCTTCACTCTGAGACTCTGTTCTGCAGTCAGAGCCCCTTCACTCTGCAACTCCCGCAGGAACCTGGGTATGAACCAAAAGATTGCACCAGAATTAAACAGAAGGCTGTTCATCTACTGTAATGGTGGAAACTTTACTTATGTGTGATCAGCAGAAATTGGCAAAAGTCATTCTGAGTCACCCTTATAAAGGCTCTCCAGTCCTTCAAACATCAAAGCAAAGCAACAATAAAACCTGAAGTCTCAGAAATGATAAGTGAGCTGTTTAGACTTGCGGTAGATGGGCTGTTTGGTGCTGTGAATTCTTAAAACCTTTTTTTTTTTTTTTTTAGAAAATTTTATGGTTTTATAAAAGTGGTTTTATAAAACCACTTCCTCCCAAAGGTCACAAAAATGCTATTAATGATAGAAAATCTGAAAAACATTCCTTGCTGATAACTCTCTCACAAATTGATCACTGGTGCTTGTTAAATATAAATCTGTGAAAATGAGAGAAACTAACTCATAAAAAGCAGGATGTGTGGATTTTATGGCTTTTGATTCTGTTACTGTTGAACTTATACATGCAGCCCCAATGGTTAGTGAATTAGTTAATACATATTAGAAACATAATCCCCTAAAAATGATTCCCAAATTGAGTTATCATTTAGTGATCCAGAGCATGCAGTGTAAATACTATGGCACCCGGACATTCAAACACAATAAATTCTGTCACTGATTTTGAACAGGGTCAAGGCTGGGCAAAACATCTTTAGAATTCAGTTAAATAACAAGCATCGAATCCAACTGGATTGATGAATGTTCTAACCTGTATGCAGTGTCTGTGCAAGTCCTGTAGTGGGCGCTCTGGGCTTGCAGTCTGCTGATCTCTGCCTCTCCAAGTCGAGGTCTCCTGTTTGGATCAGCATGTGCGATGATACGAGTCTCTGAACGCTGCCGATTTTCCAGGGCTCTGCGAAGGGCCTTAATTTGTTGCTCTAGTCCCTCCACCCGATCCGGCTCACCCTTGCAGTTGACAGTAGCCCGGTTCTGAATGTTTCGGGCTCGTGTGGCATAGTTCAGTGTATTCAGACTCTCGTCAAAGTCTGAGGAAGATGGACTGATGCAGGCAATCATCAGCGTTTTTGAATTTCCTCCCAAAGAGTCTTTCAGAATTCTAGTTCAAACAAAGATTAGAACAATTAAACCTAATTAATAACTAACATTCTCCACAAATAATTTGTTAAAAAGGCATGCTACAGTGATCTTGTGAATGAGATACCTGGTGATTTTGGAATCTCTATACGGTATGTGGGTGCCTTTCCTTTTGGGGTCCCCCAGCGCTCCTATGACATTTCCCAGGGCCAAGAGGCCACTGTTAATCTGGATGCTCTCCTTCAGCCTCTCTCCAGTGTTTCCTGTCCGCAGGATGCGCTCTGACCCTGCCAGGTCAACAAAGTGGAACTTGGAGGACAAGATTTGTGGTCCTGCACATGTAGAGCTCCCATACAGGCGCGAACCTCCTCGTCGCTGCTCCATGTACACGGTGAAGATGGTGTGTGAGCGGCTTGAGTGGGGATTCATTTGGGTTGCTCCTGTGTGCCTGGCTGTGTTTCCTGACTCCAGCAAACTCAACACCTCATCAAGACCCTCCACTTCACACTCCTTCACACCACACAACACTGTAAAGTCATACAAAATAAACCATCTATAATCAAGAAGCTTTGGCATAATAATACATAAAAATCACAAATTAGATGTTCAGCGATAAGTGATAAAAGACAAGGTAAAGAATCTACTCATTCCATACCGATGTTGCCCTTATCCTCCCTGATGTGGATGTCTTTGCTCGCAGTCTCCACCTCCAGCAAGTCCTTGAACTCCTCTTTGTAGACCTCTAGGTAGGAGACTCTGACAGAAAAGTCTGTGAGGTCGTTCTCATCCAGCAGCTTGAAGACTTCTGCAACAGCTCTGGGGATGATGCCCTGTTCCTCATCCCTAAAAGAAGCTGCAGACACCCATAAAACACTCATTTGCAATGCACAGAGCTGGCTTTGCACACTGAAAATAAATTAGAGCACAGTGCTTGCTTTCGGCAATGAGGTCAATTCATGTGCAATGTGATTTATTTCTGGTCTTGCCCTTCTTTTATTGGTCCTGTGCAAAAAGGTGGTACAATGGCATGAAAGGAGCCAGTGTCGCTGTCTATTAGACAATGGCAGCTGCTTTGTAGGAAGTGCTGTTGATGTGTTATTTAGATTTGAATGTTATCTTTTCCTCCTCATTATATATTAGACATCTGTAGCAGATTAACATGAAAACTGAGCTGTTGAGTGGCAGCAAAAGAACAAAGAAACTTACAAATATTGGCCTCTCCAATCGTGTAAGTCTTTCCTGAGCCTGTCTGGCCATAGGCAAAGACTGTGGCGTTGAAACCATGGAAGAAGGCTTCTATAAGCGGCTGCACTGACACAGCATAAACCTCCTCCTGACAACAAGTTTCTTCGAACAAGAAGTCGCAAAGGAAGTGTCGGTCGTGTCCCAGGGTAACCCGCCGCTGCTCAGAGTCCACGGTGATGCAGCTTTCGTGGCTGTGCAGAAGCTCTTTGGGCAGCAAGGGACGAACTCGTACAGCGACCTGCACTGCAGAGTCCTCCCCTCTGCCCTGCCCACCCGGCACTTTGGGAGACATTCTGCCAAAGTTAGGGTTCCTCTTTCTTCCTCTGCTATGAATGCATCATCTTTGGGACACTAGAGAGAAAGGAATCATGTGTTAAAAAACACTTTTCAATGTGTCATGTCATATAGATGGCTGAAATTGGTAATCACAGTTAGTAATAAAGGCGATGGGTATAAGGAGATCACTCTGCAGATGGACTGTATGACAACATGACAGAACAATGTAGCAGCCCAAAACACCAGCATAGGAAACAATGTTTGCCACAAGACCAATTCAGGAAAAAGCTACAACATGCAACATTTCACCTTGAGAAAGCCAATACTTCAACCAATACTTTACTCCTGTGATGTAATGGAGTGTGCCTGTAAGGTAAAGTTTGTCCATCCATCATTGGTGAATGCTTTGTTTCATATATTTGTGATGTCAGTTAGATATGGTGTTTTTCTTTTGAGCCTCATACCCAGCAGGTGTGAGAGTGTTTACTAATGTGTATTGGAAGAGGTGGATAATTGGGGTTGAAAAGTCATGGTCATCTACAGCACAAAATATTACCAACCGGAATTTGATTTTATACACCAGTTCTCTCTGGGTTTAACTGCAAATTGAAATAGCCATTGTTTTGAAAATGTGACTCACTCTTACAAAATGATAATTGGGATCAATTTATAATTTACTAACATGGATCTCTACTGTTACAACTTAACGCCTTTGATTGCAAAACAAACCATATTTGATGGTGTAATTGCTTGTATTTTAAATATTAAGCACTGAACATCAGGTAACATTTTTTCCCAAAGCAGATAAGCTAATAGCTTATGAGATGAAACCATTTGCACATTGTTATTGGGAGTCTGATAAAAGTCACTACCACTCAAGCAAGTGATGGCTGCAGCTGGACTAGTCCCTGAACATTTCTTTTTATATAAACTCCATCTATTTAGGTAAAGTTGCCCCACTCCTCTGAAAGCTTTACCCTTGCTGTAATTACAAAGTCCACAATGTAAAAAGAAAAAATCTACAGTTACATCATTACCGAGGCTAACAAAAAAGCATCATTATGCTGCACAATAAAGGAAATATCTGAGAAGATTTGCATAAACAAATTAAAATGAATTTGTTAGTTAAGAAACCTGTTTGTCCAGGGTATCTGTGTTTCAGCTCAGACTAAGAGGATCCAGAACTCAATTCTGCACCATACTTGACACCCAGCCCTCTGCTGGGCCAACCACATGTATGGAGGAAGTGGGCGATGAGCTCAGGCAGTCTGCAATTAAAAAGCAATACCAATGTTGACTCAGGTCTTGTCTCTTGCAGGCTTAACATCACTACACTTTCTTTTCTTACTGAATTCCTCCACTGTTGTTATCATGACTTCTGACAGCCACAGCCAGATCTCCTGTGGCCACACACAAGACTGATGCTGACCTCAGACGTTACAGTATATGACCCAAAAACACCTCTGTGAAAAGGCAATTTCACATTCAAACGTGTTGGTGTATACTGTATACTTCTTAGTTATTTTGATGTGGAAAAGGTTGCACATTGCAGCTTTAAACTTGTCATGCAACTCATCAGACTTACTTCCCAGGTGAATGTCCTGATTTATCATTATTTCCTGCATTTTGAATCAATGCAACAGCAGAGCAACCTGATAGATTGACGTTGAACTTAGCCTTCCTATTAATATGACCTTGCATTCTTATCACTTTGAATATGAATGGCATAATGACTGTAAGATTAAAAAATGCATACTGTCAGCTTTATTAGTTTATTTAGTGATGCAGTTTGACAAATCCATCCATCAACCTCGATGGAGAAAAGTACCAAAGAGCAACATGCACTTAACCGCTTTGGAGTAACTGCTTAATCTTGGCTACCTTCAAGTTCAAGACAAGTTTATGACTCAATGGTTTGAAACATAGAAATGGAATGAATTCTATCTGTGTTCTATTTCCAATTCTATTTCTGTGGTTTGAAATCAATGAATAAGTCGCTTTACTTGCTATGATTTGAGATGTCATGACATGTCGCCAAGTTAAAGCAGACCAGATACAATTTTAGACATTACTTTCACAACATAGCATTAATATGTAATGACTAAGACACAATATACATGTGTTTTAACTCAATATAAACATAAGAACACAGAAAAGATAACAGTTTGCAGCTCAAGTACTTTTTAAACATATGATTTAAGTCAAGTGAATGAATATTGTCAAACAGAAATATTTGCGAGCCACATCTCCTCCAATTTTGATAGTTATTAGAGCATGTTCAATTGCGTCATCTTTTTGAATTTCAAACAATTCGTTGTTAGTTATGGGATACGTAAATCAGCTGAGAAAAAAGTAAGGAAAAGCCGTTGTGACTGTGGCCTCCCTCTCACAGATGCATTCATCGTGCATAATTTCAGACGACTAAGGCATCCTATATCATTAAGCTAAGTTACAAAGTCGATCAAACTATCGCTTTGGAGTTGAGCAGTAAAGCAACCCTGCTCTTTCGCTAACGTTATACATTAGGACAAGCTAGTTTAACTTTAGCGTTAGCTAATGTAAAGGCTTCACATACTTTCCATTTAAGTTGCAGTGATTTACCCTTCATAGATAGCTTTTCAACACATCTTGGTGTTTGTCGTTCGTTAATGATACGTTAGCCCAGTTAGATAACGTTAGCACAGCTAACTTTAACATTACTTTACAACATTAGGTCGTTATGTAACGTTAAGTGCTGCAAAAATCGTGCACGACAGCTTATTCTCTTCTTCTCGGACTCCTAAAACAACTTTTGACGCTATCTCGCTTGTTGCCTAGATAACACTGGTCTTCAGCTAACGTTAGCCAGTTAACGTTAGCCAACTGTCTGAACAACAAAAGCAAAACATAGCTAAGCATGAGACTATCCACATAACTTAAGGTGATATCGCTGCAACTTTTTCGTGTGATGAATAGATAAACAGCATGTTTCCATTACGCTCGCTCTCTTAACCTAGATAAACATACATTACTCACTTTTTCAGATTGCATCCGAAACTGGGGTCACGGCGGAGACTTTTGGAAGTTGATGGGCAGTCAGGAGGAGGAGCCAGAAATTTGGGGTTGTTGAACCTGGTGAGAAACACTGGGCCAAACTTTGAATCAAAGATGTTCAACTTCCATGGTCTTGCGGACCTAAGTTACAGCATTTTTTTTACTCGGCAAAATAAATAAATCCTCAACGTTCTCGAATTTCAGCCTCAGCAGACTCCCCAAAAAGTTCGGTGAACTATCACACTGTTCGGTGTGATAGTTCATAGTGTAGTTTCTTTGGGACATTTGGTGGAATAGCTTTTCAGCACAATAGGCTATGTTGATAACTATAACGACGTGTTGTGTCACTCTATGCTATTAACATGACAGACAGAAAACTTGTAAAGAACAAACAATCGAAAATATGTAGTGCTAAGAAAGTATAGAAATGCAGGTCCAGGCACATCTGTGAATATAAAAAAAATCTATTATTCAACCCACATGACAACCCAGATTTCTATGCTTTCTAAACACTTAGAAGTATATTTGAGAAATTGTTTTCAGTCCCATCCCAACCATGCACACGTAAGATAGATTTGAAATCCTGGTGTTGAAACTGACATCCTTTTTCAGAAACTTTTTTCTTCATCTGTTCGGCAAACTATATTTCTAATGAGAGAAGTGGAGAATCGCAGGATGTTTATTTTTTTACTGCAGAAGAGTGAAATCAAAAACAGGCCTTTTGAAGGTAAAATTGCTTCAAAACATTAGCATTTGATTTGTCTCCATTTTTACTTGGCTGACACATTTATGCCTAATTACATACAGAATTTCACACTTCAAAGAGAACAAAACAATCACGTCTGCTCTAAGTTAGAATAGTTGATGTTAGTAAACCGAGTTCAGCCAAGATCAAAACAATTGGTCTAGTCAATTTTATTTAAACAAGCATGTTTCAAAAGACTTTACACATACCACACTACTTGCATACATACATACTATATTACATCATACTATATTACAAGTTGTTTCATCTTGATAAATACATGGAGTCTGTTGATTTTTATTAGGACATGAAATGATACAGTCACTATAAGGTTAACATACATCCTATTAACTTTAATCCATGCATATGTTCAGCCATATTGGATGAACAGAACAGCCTTTTATGTAGATGTAGAAGTAGGATGTCTGTAGATTGTCCTTTATCTTCAGAGACACTTTTGGCTCTTTACATGCACGTTGGATTTAACCAACAGTTGCTCCCAAGGCCAAGGAAAACACTCTATTCTATGCTGACTTGTGTTTGGCCAAAGTCAGTATGTTTTGTTAAGGTTGCCTTGATGGTAACTATGGAAACATGTTAAGCTGAACCCTGAGAGCTTAAGGTAGCGTCTACTCATTGCCTTCCCTTTGCATAGTCCTGGTAACATAATAACAAATATGAAGAAACAATTCTGGAATTAGACCCTTGAGTTTGCCTTTTGAAAATACTGTAATTGCCAGGTGCATGATTTGTAGAGGACAGGACCTTTTTCTTTTTCTTTTTTTGGCATTTGCAAATTAGAATCATCTATCCTTGAACAGCTCTTTCACAGTAACAACTATATAATCACAAAATTATATTTAAACAGCAGCATTGTTTTCAGTTTAATGCCAGTATATATGTGACCACAAACAATAGCTTTAAGAACACACTAAGTCATGAACAACTAAGCCTGTTTTCAAATAGCTGTGCTTTCAAATAGTAGTCTTGTTTGGGGTCTTTGTTGAGAAGTATGTCTTGAATATTGAGGCAGACTGTGACTTGTTGTCCGGATGTTGCATTTACAACAACAAAATCACTAGTCTTCCAAAGCATCCAAAACATTAGCACTGGGATGTTTCACTTTTACCGCCATCTCCGCTTCATGAAGGTTAAATTTAAATGTCATCGCTCTGATGGGCTGGTTTCACAGACCTGTTGGCTTCATCCTTTGAAAAAGAGAAAGGAAATTTGAAAATTGTCAGCAAAATTGTGCTTGTAAATATTTCATGTCATTCCTGGAGGTGTAACAAAATATACATCACAATCTTCCATTCAAACGAAATTGTTTTAAATATAAGATTCAATATGCCCTTGCAAGTCCTGTGTTTTTGGAGTTAATAATGTCATGAGGCTCTAAATCCAGCTGCCCTTTCAACCGAGTCGGTAAGGAGCCCCCCCCAAAATCCATATAATTCTCTTTAATTTTCAGACTATCACCTGTGTCCCACCACATCCTCTGTGCTTGGGGAAAAAGACCACTCAATTCAGTAATACATTTTTAGTCCAATAAAAATCATCAATAAAGAAGAGCATGTCATGCATATTGCATGAGATACACTATGATCCAAATATCACAGAATGACATCATAGAATAATAAATATCCAATAAACGACATGGACGTGAGAAGAACCTACATAAAATACTGCTGGCATGAACACATATTATTTGTTAGGTGGTACATTCACCAATGCTTCATCTATACAAGTATTAAAAATAATGCTGCTCCATCTACCATGACAAAAAGGCAATTTCCTTAGTTATGAGAAATAGTTTCTTTTTGTTATGTAGGGAACAAAATGGACTCTTCTGACAACATTTGCTTCAAACAAGATAGACCCACAGAAACTGAACTGGCAGGTGAGATAACATACGGGTACTATACGAATGTAGATAGATACTCCTTGCATACAATTACTTACAGGAAATTATTTATCAACATCACTAGAATACTATATTCCAATTCTTTAGCAGCCTCTTGCATTTCAGTCTTTCAATAAGATCTATAGGATGTGTTCTGTCACGCTGTTTCATAATGACATACACTGATGACTGAATCAATGTCCACACATCTATGACCAATTCATTTTAGATGAAAATATGCATAAATGAATCGAGCAGCTAACCTCTGGTGATCTCTCTCTCTCTCTTTGCCTACTTATGTGTCAACTGGTGAAGACAAAACATTTTTGCAGTAAACTATAACATATTAAATATATATTCTATGCAAATATGCAAAAGACAAGCTGGGAACTGTAGACTGCATGAAGTGCCATTTTTGTGATTTCAGTTACTTGCTACACCAGCTCCTTACATGACAAAAGACTTATTTCATCCACTGATTGAAATAGGCCCTCTGATGGGTCCCAGAAGAGAACTGCTATCCTTCCACATTCATTATCTGGGATTTGGTGCACATTTGAATGATGCTACACCTTACACTTATTTACTTCTAACACCTCTTCACACCCACATTGTTTGTCTTGCACATGACTCAGAATGACACACTCATATTCTGCTGCTGATGCAGGAATCAGCAGAGTTATGAGTGTGTCAGGAGAGGCTTGATGGTTCAGAGTCAGCTGCTTCTGAGTCTCCTACGCAGCCCTGTGAATGAGATGATTTGTAATATAGACAGTACATCTGACCAAAACATTTTATTGTGGTTTTCAAAATGGCAGACAAAAAACTGATACCTATACCTAAATGATATCACCATAAGTAAAAACTGAAGGGGCCCAAACATGGATTTATCAGCAATAAATATGAGAAAGCAAAATGTGATGTTACACCAAATGTTGTGGCACTATGCTTACATAGACTAAATATTCAAGTTACCATGGACTTGTATATAAAGAAATGCATCAGTTTACAACCAAAAGTGGAGGTCACAAGTTGAAATTGTGTTGGGAATGTTGGGAGAAAAATAAAACTGTTATTGACCACTATTATATTCAACAGTCCCACTATGAGAAGGAGATAGACATGTTATTAATGCATTTTCACAGTTATATTAAAATCATTTATCATGACTCTACTGGTAGAGGTATGAAAGGCTCAAAATAGATGTCTCTCCAAACATTTGTTTATGTATTTACTTGGAAAATAATGAAAAAAATAAATATATTCTTTCTTTGTCAGGGTTACTGATAGAAATAATAGTTGCAGCACAGAATAGCAATATATTATCAAGGCAGACTGAAGTTTTCTCTCCAGCTCAAAATGAATGCCTGTTCTTTCTAAATTACAGGCATAAGGCAGATCAAGCAGAGAGGGGCTGGTACAAACTCTACACTTGTTTGTTCTGAAGGAAAATAAATGTTTCATTGCAACATCTCTGTTTATGGCTGAATAGGTTTCTTAAGGCAAAACAAATGAATACATTCATTTCTGGAAACTTAAAAACATTGTTTAACTTGTGTCAGTTTAATTGGTGTCATGTCAGTTTTAGAACATTTAGTGACAATAATGAAATTCATTTAATGAAAATATTCTCCTGTCAGCTTTACAAAGTGTGTTGCCAGTCATTTAGATTAATCACACCAGTGTGTGCATACAGAGAGATAGAGAGAGATAGAGATAGAGAGAGAGAAATGTGGCAGGGTAATATCCCTCTCATTGCTTCACCACGAGGAGATGCATCAGCAAAACCCAGAGGACTGGTGCTCCACAACAAAAGACCCCACAGGTGACCACTGAGCCGCTTTGAGGTGCAACACACAGTGATGCCCACATACCCTGGAGAGCACATATCTGTACTGTCAACATTTTCAAAATTCTCTCAGGTCTCCATATTGGTTATTATATACCCTCCATATACCCACAACAGCAAAGTATTCAAAGCATCACAATGGCAGGACTGCCACAGTGACAGACAAGAAAAATAAATGAAAAATCTCTGGAGCCTATTTTAGAAGCATCATGTTGGTACTGAAGACTAAGGCATGAGGAAATTCAAAATTTCTGCCAAGGCCATGAATGAAGTCACTGGATTTAGACAGAAAGTTATTACAAACTTTTGGTTATAGGCAGAATAATCATTAACACTGGTACAGTCGTTATATTTAATTATAGCACAGCATTTTCAATCTGGGCCACCAAACCTTCAAGCACTGTGCCTGAAGAAATACAAATGATCATTTCAATCAGCATTTCAATGAGATTTTGTATTATGCCGTAGTAGCAGTAGCGGTATTAGTAATTTGCTTGTCAGGAGTCTAATAGTTTCTGTATGTTTCTAGGCCAGTCATAACTATTGGTGTTGAGGAAGAGTACAGGCCCTAATCGATTCAGCAGCTCAAATATTTCATTTTTCATAACTGATTCTTTGTTGAAACAATTGTTCTATTGCTATAATAACCACAGCTTCAACAACGGTTACAATCAACTACTACTAATAACAGTAATACATGATATCTTATGGCAGGGGGCTCTTAAAGCTTACATACTGTAAAAATGTTGAGTAATGATAGTGATTTTGACAGTGGACCTACATTGTCTACAGTAGCCTTCAGAAGAAATCCTGACACTCGTGTGGCTGAATGATAATTCACACTTGCTGACATGTGGTCAAGTAAATCCAATACACCGAACCCTAAAACTATAAAGACTGTACATTTCCTTATCAATTACAAAGCAAAATCAAATACAACACCTCTGGGTCAATACACATTGGATTATGATTCTTGCTCACCTCCCACAATGTGCAGCCTGATTCGATTTCCAGAGGTGAGTAACCAAAATAATGGATGTATGACCACACTGTTGACGTGGCGGGCTGTGAAATAGCATTACCCTGTGGCAACAAATGTGAATATACAGTCTAATGTTCAATTTTCATTGCTTCAAGAGGGTTGCTTTGCAGGAGAGTGACCCAGCTATTCCCAAGAATTTGAGAGATTGGAGCAGCTGGAACATGGCGACTCAGCTTTGGCTCATCAGCCAGTAGGCGTGGGAGCGCTGACTCTCACCCTCTCCACTGTCTGTGCCCCGTAGGATGTGGTGGTGCTATCGGAGGTGCGGGCTTAATGAGGTGGTGGCAATGGGTGTTTGTGCAGAATGTGGGTTTGTAAAAGGCAAAGGTCATTGGCAATGCATGTCATGTAATAGCCCAAAGATGAAATTATAAGTCGTGATGGCCTCAGCTGAAGTGTGTGTAGACGCTTGTGAAGGAGTTGTTTTGTCTATTGTGGCAGCATAGTATACAATGTGAAAAATATATGACAAACTGGGGGAGGGAGAGAAAGATAATTGCAGTGTGAGGAAAGTGCTACTTAGCATCTCAGTGTCAGTGAGTCTATTTGGTCCTGTAAGTCTTGTTGAGTCATGGCTCTCAGAGCAGCCTGACTATAAACTCCATCTGGACTTTCAGTTATTCCTCACTGTCACTGCAAAGCCAATAAATTTATACTTAATGCACAGAATCTGTCACATTAGACTATCAACAACTGAAACACTAAACACATTTTTTTCAGTTCGCAGAACAACTCTGGGCATTCTGAAAACATGAAATTCTCAGTGTTAAAAAACACATGCACTTTTTGCTTAACTATATTGATCTTTAGTATTTCCCATTCTCTCTTCTTACTACCCAGTCACATCTCAAAAAACATAAAGAAAATGTGCAAAAATGACAAGTGAAACATGGTTGAAAGCTGGTTCTTTAGAATTTCTAACTAGATCCAAACTGGTAATACACAAAAATGTCATTCATTTGATCTACTACATTTGGTAGGATTTTCACTAGGCCACTAGATGCACCATTACTCAAACTATTTACATTATCATTTACACTATGATGAATTGCACACTATGATCAATAGACTTAATTTTGTAAAAATGTCCTACAGTCGCACTACTGGACAAAATTTTGAAATAGTTTTTCATTATAAAGGGGCTGAATATCGTTTGGTGTGTGTGTGTGTGTGTGTGTGTGTGTGTGTATGTATGTGTGTGTCATTCCCTGTGGTGCTTCAAAGGAGATGCTCCTGGAGAGCTACATCCCTGTCTGCAGTTTTTTTCTGCTAAAGATATCATATCCACTTATGAAATACTTCAACCTTCAAATACTCAACCTTTTTTAAGTGGATTTGCAAAAGAATAAACACAGTGTTAACATTTTCTCCTTCACAGATGAGGGCATACATTGCTTATGTGATACAGTTCACAATGACTAAAGCAGGATTAGCAAATTAGCCAGATAACTTTAAAAAGGATTACAAAATATCCTCTCAAATTTTGCTTATTATTAGCAGTCAAGAATTATATTCTAAACTTTACATTTACAACTTTACATGTTTTTCTACATTCAAGGTTCAGTATTGAAATCACTATCACTGTGATACAGCATAATATTATATCTGGCCAACTTTCTAATCCTGCTTTATAAAATACTCTCCAGCCCACTGCCTGCAAAACAAATACCCTGAAATACCTTGAGCAGGAGTCAGGCTGCTGCTTGACCCTAGAGGTGCTGCTGTTCATGGCCGTGGACCATGAACAGCCCCC
>OMKZ01023491.1:4425-19339 GCA_900302535.1 Neoniphon sammara
AAAGAATAAGGACTTTATAATTCCACTGATTTTTTTTTTTTTTTTTTTTTTACCTGTCCGTCCCAGATAGAGAAGAGAGGAGGAGGGACACAACATCTCAGCGAAGGAGGATGTCAGGGTCTGCTGTTTCTCACCGGTCAACAGGTCCACAACATACCAAAGGTCCTGCTTCTTACCTGTACACAAATGCACAAACAAAAACACACAGAAAATTAATTACCTCTGCCACGATGACATGAACATTTGAAGAGTTCATTTGCAGAAACAGATAGATGCCATGACTAAAAAAACTGACTGTTGTATGTAATGCTTCACATGACATACTGTCTGAATCTAAAAATTTGTCACAATATGGCCTATGCATTAGCCTAATAGTGTGCTTTTTTACTGATACTATCTGGGGAAAAAAAAAAAAATGTTTTATAAAAATGAAAACAGATATCTGTTTTTGCAAATGAACCCTCATTTCTATCATCCTATTTTATAGCAAGTCTTGCAGGCAACAACACATTATGCATTTCAGATTAATAATCATATTTACAGGAAACTAAGACAAACAAGGTGCGTTGTCGCCAGGCCTAGTCAAGCGAAATGAAGTGTAACCATTAAAATGCATTACTTCCATAAGATATCGGGTGTTGCCTGTCAACCATTAAACACAAACCCTATAGCCTCTGTGCACTGGCATCTTTCCATTTAATTGGTGCAGGGAGTGGCTAGAATACCTTAGTAATAGCTAATTATCTCTGACCCAAAAGCCTACAGATGAGGGAACAGTGCCTTCTCTTTAGAAAAACCTGCGAGGGAGCAAGGACGGTTTGCCCTGCGTACTTCCTCAAACTCAACTCATGCATACATTTCTTTAATAGATATGCGTTTGGCGTTATCATTCGCCACAGCATGATGCCCAGTTGTGAAGAACGATTATTTAAGCCCGTAGCATTTACAGACCGCAGGATGTGCAGCCTGCTTTGTGCTGGGAATGGCTTCAGTTGAATGAAAACAAAAGGTGCACTGATAATGACCACGATGAGGCAAATGTCACCTGTTTCCCTTCAAACAATAGACAGCCACCACAGCAGATTAGCTTTCCCCCTCTGCTGTAAATTCAAAAGAACTCAGGCTGCAACCGCCGAGTTGAGTAAAATGGAAATGTAGCATAACGTCTTTTGTCCGAGCCAGATAACACAAATTCATTTAGGTGAGGAGGAGGCAGACTGGGACACAGACCTGCAGCTGTTTACGGGCGATGAAGCCTGTCGCCGCAACAATTCAATTCATCCCCGTTATCAATTTGTTCAAATGGCGCATCAGTCAATACAAGAGGAGGGTGCAACAAACAGATCAATCAGTTTCCATGTGCTTGGTCAAAATGCATGCTTCAATTCTGGCATTATCCTTTTGAGAACTGTGCCTTACCCATGTAAAGGACGCCATCAGAGCTGCGACAAGGTGAGGCCTGGACCAACTCAGGGATGGTGAACGGTAATTTCTGTTAGAGCACAATGAATCGACATTATCAGCATCAGATAGCCACGGTGTCCTCTGGTTATTGGAAATGTCTTCCACACACTAAAACAATGCAATGATGAGGGTGCACTACTGGTCTTTGTGACTTGCATATATACATATATAAGATGAGGAGATACACTCTTCCCTAAAAAGGGGAACTGAATAGTGCAGGAAAGAGTTGTGAATGTTCGTGATAAAGTTATTTCCTCTTACTGTCAGGCCTTCGTTGTTCTTTCCTCCCAGAGAGTACAGGCTGCCATCGTTGGGGTCAGGCAGAAATGCTGGCCTGGAGGAAAAGACAAAAAAGACAAAAAGATGTATCTCATGACCAGAGAGATGTGCGAGCTTCACTGCTTCGCCATCACACACGTGCGCCGCATTCACGATTGTTGTCACACATGCATGCAAGCCAACACACAATGTGCAGGGACATATAAGAACACACAAACACATGTGACAAAAAGTTCAAAGACACTTACTCTGCCACATGTGTGGGGACCTGAAGAACTGGATCTGCAAGTAGAGACAAAGAGAAGACATAAGACAAGACTGACAAGAGTATTAATCAACAATCCAAACTATGACCATTAGCTGTGGAACAAGTATGACATGAAAATCAATTACAAACTATTACAAAGAACACAAAGTCCAACTAAACGGATTTCTTTGTGAAAAACTACAAATAGAACAACTTTGTGTAAATTCCCTGAAAGTTTCAGGCATGTAACGACCATGGTAGAATAAATCATAATGCTTGTCAAATTAACTGATTATTAGATCATATGCACTAAAATAGAATCTAGAGCATTCCAGCTTTTTGCTGATAAGATGCCAAATACCCATTTGAGTCAGACTGATGAAAACTGGGGGTTACATTAGGTAGCAGATTTTAAAGCTGAAAAATATTTTGTTGTACTGATGTTCAGGAAGTGATTTTGTAAAGCCTCTATGCATCCCTTCATCCAATTTCCATATTCCTGTTCAGGGCCATAAGGCGTCAGAGCCTGTCCCAGCATGCAGTGGGTGGATTTGTAAAACTTGAATATTAAAATGTATCCGGCTAAGTTCGGTCTCCATCTGAAATGCCTCCTGGGGAAGGCTGTCCAGACTTTGGGCCGGAGTCAAACATTGAGCACCAACCTCCCTCACTCCTAGACAAACACACACCTCCTCCCTGTGGTGTGAACATACAGGGTGTGGGCCAGATGGTGCTGAGCTCTGTGGAGGTGACTGCGGGGGTCAACAATAGGCGGCAGGGTGGGGGATTACCTGAGGGTGTCAATGACTGGTGTGCATAGGGAGCATCAACATTCATTTTATGTAATTACACAGAGGGGTGCTGAGCAGAAAACAATGGTTTCCTATGTTGTTTAGGAGGACGTTGACCCATGCTGGCTCACCTACAAAAAGTCTGTTAGGGAGTGACAGACAGACAATGGGGATATAGATGTCCTCTGTCACCACTGGGCTGGGCTGTACTGAGCCAAACATCTCTGAGAGTGTATGGCTGCCTGGCTGGTGTGGGTGTGTGTGTGTGTGTGTGTGTGTGTGTGTGTGTGAGAAGCGTGACCCAGAACTGATTTGCTTTATATTCAACAGCTGTTCCAGAAAAACATGATGTGGAGAAAGCAGCCTGTGCATGAATGTTAATTAATGATTTGGGTATTAGGTGTACCTCGCCTGGGTTTATAGGCCCACGGTGCATGAAATGTCTATTTTGAGTCATTCAGTATGGGACTGAATCTTAAAATCTTGTTTTCCTCAAAACAAATTAATGTTAGAGATAAAGGAAGGCCGCACACGCCAGGTCCTTTACTTCGGTTTATTCTTAACCAACCAACATTTTGGGCAGAGCCTTCTGCAGGGTTGATCCCTTATAATCTTCTTGCAGATACAAGGAGATTCTTAAAATGAGCTGATTTGCATTGAAAACAAGAGAAATTGTCTTCACATTTCAAGACTCCTAAACTCCTTTACTAAATCACTAAAGACAGATATTTTTTCAGCACAGTGTCCAATAACCTTTCAGTCTGATGTTATTACCTAGCCTATGCGTACATTAGCATGTAAACCGTCATAAATGCTTACACAGTCACAGTGTTTAGATAGGAGTGCAGGTGTTATTACAGCAGAGCTGCTCACCCTTGCCCACTGTGACCTTGATTACAGGCTCCATTTGCCCCTCTCTCTGTTAATGATTACCACGCTTCCATGTATAACAGGACATTTACGTGGTATTTACTTACTTTAGTACAAGTTAAACACCCAATACAATCCACATATCATTTATTATCACTACTCATAACAACCTTTAAAATCAATTTACAACAGCCCTTTCATAAAACCTCAACAGCTGAGTTGAGTAACTGTAAAACAGCAACTTTCTGTTATTGTAATTACTCGTGGTGATCAGTGGAAACTAGTGTCCTGAGCTGTAACTTGTAAGGATTAGAAATTAGCAATTAAACTAAGAATTAGAAAAGAAGTCATTTTCATCCATGACACCAAACCAGCTACATTGTTCAAAACTGTCTTCAATTGCTGTGCCCTACTGTGACCTTTGTGAAATATGAAAATCAGATTTCAAATAACAAAAGAGAAAACATGTCATTGGTTTTCAAAAAAGCAGTGGGATCTCATTGTCTTCCCTTGGCAGCCAACAAAAGCGCCTTTTTAAAAATGTAACCTGAATAAGGAACTGAGCCCTGAGAAAGGCAAACAAACACCTGCCAGTGAGTTACACTCGACTCTCGTCCTATCCTCTTACCTTCTTTCAGCGTCCATTTGATGGAGCCCGATTTCTTGCTAACAGCATGCAGGTTTCCATCCAGAGTGGACACAAAGAGCAGGCTTTCAGGGAGGGAGACGGTGCTGGCACTGCAAAAGCCCTGCAAGACAGAAACACAACACAAAAGCAAAGACAATTAAAAGAACAAAATCTCCTCACAGCACAGAAAATTACTCTCTAATTACCTATTATGAATGCACCTACCTTCCAAATTACTGCCCACAAAAAAAGAGACACTGGCAGACAGGCATGTGCGAGCATGAAAACTCATACTTAAACATATGCAGAGGTCAGGGTCAAAATGGGTGCTATTTCACAGAGGTTGTGAATAATCACCTCAGCAACTAATCACACAAAGACATTAGCCTTGTATCCAACTGAATTCACAGGATGTTATTACAGTTTTATGGTAGTGTATGTATGCTTACAGATGGGGGAGAGGACAGCTTCCCTGATTACCCGGATACAGTTAGCCTTTTACTGGGGGGATGGGGCGGCTGCCTGAAGGCATAACGGCCACCCTGGACTGCATTACAAACCAATGAACCCCATGCCAAACACTTTGAGTGTCTGTTAAAGAGCAATTCAGGGGTTAGGAAGACAGTTAGCTAGCTACCTGAGGGCAGCAGATAGTTGGATGAGCTCTGACAGGAGATAACAGTGGGAATGAAGTACAGATACAGAGCTGAATGTCGCAATTTTTGTGTGGGTGGGTGGTTGGGGGGTTGCAAAAAGAGGATGGCGCTGAGCACGTGTGCATGTATGCTAAACTTTGGCAATACACTCACACTCCATGACAAATGTTTGGCTGTCACTATGAACACAGATGAATGGTGGGATGGGATTGCCATGTGGATGTCCTTCTCTCCAGCGCCCTGTACTCCCACTCAGAAATATGCGAGACATGAGTGCACATAGGACGGCTTGGATGCGTTCAGCAAACAGCAGCAGTGAGAAATACATGTGAAAGGGGAGAGGCAGACAGGCAGAGACAAAGAAAGCAAGACAAAGAGAAAGAGAGAAAGAAAGAAAGAAAGAAAAGGAAAAACAAAGAGAGGATGCAGCAGTAGGGAGACAGCAGCTTCAAGCAACAATTGAACCACTGGCCACAACGCTGGCTGAGTGACCCAGCCTCATGACTAGGCTTGTGCCAGAATTAACTACACTGTGGGTGATGTGTGCTCGACTCACCCACCACGGAATTCTAAAAACGCTGTTCTCGATAACCAAGCCGTGGGCTTCATCTTGTTTTTGGCACCAGTGAGCACAGAGAGGTCCGGTGGGGGCGGCGGTACATGAGCGCTCGGGCTGCCCACCCAGCCCCAGAGGAGCACTTGAAACCAGCCAGACTGACCGCTTTCTGTGCCTTGCTCAGATAAAAAAGAGCAGTCCCTATTCAAAATGACATACAACTGAGAGGCATTGTCTTTCTTTACTGAGAGAGTTAGGGAAGCTGGGAGACCTATTTATCTACAGTGATCTTCTACATTTACACTTTAGGCATTTTATCTTCTTCTATCGATCTTATCCACAGTGACTGAAAGTGAGTCAGCAACAAACAACTGAGAAACATGACTAGTGGAAAAAAATCAACCTGTGAGCTTTCTGCTATGTGACTGTCAGTCTAACATCTACTGTCTTTACTATAGGAGTCTAATAGAGGCTGACAACTTACAGGAGACAGGCCTAATTCTCCTGCTGAACCATAGAGGTATTGATCAACAATCCCTGACTAATCCCCCTGAACAGGACCCTGGGGGCAATGCAACTAGCCCCCTGTGTTTAATGCAGATTACCAATCTATAATTACTAAGACAGTCCTCTGAGCACATAGCCACTTATGAGGGAGAGAAGGAAGGTGAGAGTTGAAGTGCTCTTAAGCCCGACACAAGCAGTCCTCCGGTGCCTGTGAGCCAGGCCTGAGCACATGGCATGCAGAGCAAACACAGCAGCCATCACTGAGTCACTCAGGATGCTCTCTGGATCACACAGCTTTCATTTCCTCACCACCCCAATGCTGTGAAATAGGCCAGCACAAGACTCCTCGAGCGTTGCCGGGGGGCCAAGCTGTTGTGTTACAATGTTCA
Source organism: Neoniphon sammara (assembly GCA_900302535.1). NCBI lineage: Eukaryota > Metazoa > Chordata > Actinopteri > Holocentriformes > Holocentridae > Neoniphon > Neoniphon sammara. Next base: position 10,813 of record OMKZ01023491.1, read on the forward strand.
ACGCTTTCTCTCGTGTGCTCTTCGGCTTCATCTGCAAACGAGAACGTGCTATTCCATCGTTACAGGCCCAACATAGGAAGTGCAAAACAACTCCACAGTCAGACTTAACTGTTGGTTTAACGCTTTTGCACTATGTTTACAAGGAAAACTGTGTCCTTCCGCATTTGTCTATAGATCTCCTGCTGTAATCTAACAGTGTGTGCTGGTGCTTGTGTCAATACTGTACACATGTGACTGTTCCCACTGGGCTGCAAACTTAGTAGCATCAGAAAACACAACTGTAACCGGAGACTAATTATAACTAATGTCTGTTTATTTGGGCCTTTGTAACCTACGCCATCCTTTTGGTTTCACAAGTCAAAAAGTGGCTTAACATCTGTTGTCCAACTAGTTTTGGGGGGAAACTGATACACAAATGCTTCAGAAACATCCTTGAACATCTGTTTGTATCATGTTGCTGCTCAGAGTGACTAAGGGGATCTGACTGTATACAGACATTTCTTTAGAAGATCATCGGGGCCTTCCCTTTCATTTCCTTGTATACTGAATTTTACGGAGAAAAGTAAGACATTGCGTAAGCGAGTTACATAATACAACAGAACTGGGCGAAACCAAATTCTTGGCAAGTTCTGAGCTCCTTACTTTCCCTTCTGCAATGAGGCCAGGCCATGGCTTAAAGGGCCAGTGAACACAATGCCCATGCAGGACATCACTGGTTTGGCTACAATGGCATTGTGCTGAACACCCCACATTGCTCATTAACTCTAACAGATGCTACACTGTGATTGGCATCTTTTTCTTCTGTCAACAAACAATATGTTACTGAATTCTAAAAACTCAATTCCTGTCATATAATTTGGCTTACACAATATCAGCTGTCTCCGCTGTCAAACCTGCCTTGGTGAACAGGATGGAAAATTGTTATAAAGGACTGCAAGCAACAACTAGTTAGGTGTGCAAGTGTTAAAACTGTAGCACCTGAACAACAGGGGTAACAATGCATTGCTTCTTGTGTCTCTTCTCTCCAGCATGCATGATGAAGAAATGCTAAGGTAAAGACATGTGAGCTAGGCAGAGAGAGGGCCTTTATGATAAGATCAGATGCGAGCTGGTGACAGGGGGAGTGAAGGCAGAGCACAAGGGTACATGAAGGGTTTCATGAAGACATGAGTCTTAAAAGCATTAAAGCCCTATTTCTTGGTGGGGTAATCATTATAAGAGATGTTTTCAAGCCTCAGCTCTCAAATGTGTTAATTAGACCTAACCTAACCACACAATTTTTTTTATCTTCCCCACCATTGCCTTGTCTGCAAGAAATAAGCATCCTGTTTGGTGCTTGCTTGTGCACAGGCACAAAGTAGCACAGGAACTAAGAAATACTTATCAATAACACATCTCTGGTTAGCCTATTTGTCATGCGAGGAGCAATGGTTCATGTTACCAAAGATATGTTTTGAGAGCCAATAAATAAATTGCTTGCCATGCTTAAGGCAATAGCACCAATGACATGAAAACAGTGTTAACACAGGTTAATGATCCATATTGCTCCATATTGTCTCAAAGCTCTAAATGAAAGTTTTCACCTGCTGTTTTCCCTTGTGGGCTGTGAAAATATGAAAGATAATGCAGGGCTGGGAAATGAGATGTGTGATTTCCGTTACTCTGTCAACACTGAAATTGAACTTTGCAAGAAAACAAGGGCAGAAATCAACCACGTGGAGATATATTTTAGAAAGCCGACATGTTTCATTTGTTAGGCTTAAGTGGAGATCTCTGGAAAGCCATATGAGCCATGTTCCTTGTCAACACATTCACTATCAGCCGCTCTCTATATGGTCTTGCTTCAGTGGGGGGTGTCACGTGTAGTTCAGGCACACTCAGTCAATGCACCACCAATCCACTGCTGTGATAAGATAGTGTAAGTACACAACTTTGTTTGAGCAAATCAGCCTGTCTTAGTTTAATCTGAATTCAGACTACAACAAAAAAGCAATAATTAGTTCAATCTCACTTTAAGATTACAAAAAGCAAAGCATAAGAATCTTGCCATGGTGATAAAGAGATGTGAATCCACCACTGCATTATGCCTGGAAGACTATTCTTTTGGATGGCATCTTTCTAAAAACGTGTAGTCTAATAGCTGATGTAAAAAAAGACGCTAGTTCTTGTAAGGGACATGAGGACATGTTAAGCCAGGCACAGACATAATGCAAGAACATGAGGCTAAATACAAACATAATAATGGCTATGCTGAAACAGAGAGCTAGCTATAATCTCTCACAGCCTCTCTTCACCCTGGCTGGGAAAATCAGCAGACCTTAACAGCTCAGTTGTGAATAACATACAAAGCACAGTGGACAAAAAGACATTATCTATCTCATTCATATAAGCCTATATATCACCCAGACACATGCACATACACACTCTAATGCTATGATCTATAGATCTATTGTTTGTTTAGTGCATCCTTTTGGCAGCCTGTGCTCTGGACTGACTTGCGCCACTTCAGCACTAAACCAGATCACCAGGCTAAATACTTGACTACAACTACTACTTTATCATATGGGTTTACAAAGTCTACAAGGCTAATCTAATCTACTGCTTAGCTAACGTGGTTTACCAGGTTGGTAGCTGATGGTTTCTGACTAGTCTTGTTAGAGCTTTGGTTTATCTTCAACAAGTAGCTAGCTAGCTCCGTTGTCTAACTACCAGCCACTTTGACAAGTAACTTTAATGTTAACCATATTGTTATCCAATCCCACGCAATAGAAATCACCTTGCCTGGTAATACCTTAGCAGACTGGTGTTTGAATACACCAGGTAACGTTAAGTTGCTCTGACAGGAGAACAGTTTTCGTAGCCTGACAAGAATTAACAGTCAACTTCGTCCTTCTTTGTTCGTGACAACAAACCGACTGGCTTGACTGAAAGAAATCATGTCCGTTGGCTATACGATTATCTGTAAACTTAGAGTTAGATGTTCAAATTCGTTGGCAGCTTTATACTATCAAGCTAGCTCACTTCTGTCTTGTCAAGAAAACACGCAGCAAATGAATACGACCATTCATTCAAAGCCATGGTTACGTTACTCGCCAAGCCACAGAAAGCAGAGAAATACGCTGATATAAGGTTGTGTTTAACGTTATTTATTTGCCACCCACCAGGCTAGCCAACTTAAGATAGCTTATCCCGTTAGCCCGCTTACCTTTTGAGGGAGACCAGCGCAGCAAAGAAACACCACTATACACCACACAAGGGCCCGACTGCTCACTGTCCAGTCCATATTTTCTAGTCTCAAACCGGGATAGAGAGTGGGTGTGTACGGCAAGTTAGCTGTTGACTACATAGAAAATGTGTCTTGGCTACAACCAAATGCTACGAAATTATATCAGCTCTGATATATAAAAGGCATTTGGCCAGCTGTTGTGGAGCTAGGTCTGCTGTCGGCCGATTTGTGCTTGCTTGCTTCTTCCTGAAATGAAAACTGTGGGGGTTGGACTTTGGGATAACCGTTCACACTAGTGGAGGAGGGGGTATATGGAATCTGGTGTGGACCAATGGCAAGCAACTACAGATACCGGATGTGGTATAAAGTAATTCCGGGGGACATTTTCTGCTGCAGTCCTGTTGGAGAGCATGGTGATTGTAGTAAGCAGCGATAGATTTGGAGCATGTTTGTGCTCATGTTAATTACTCATAGATTTGGCAATCAAACCGCCCTGTGTCAACCATGTTGGAGTGGTCGTGTACTGTTACTTGAGGCAGTAACATAGCACATTAACTATGTTTAGAGTGGAACTATTCGCCACCATGTGATAAGTACAAGGCAACACGTGCGTCGTTAGGCCGCATCGGCGGAAAAATGGAACGGTAAGGATGCCTTCTTATATCTGACATTGAACAGGATACACACGGCTTGCTTTAACCTGCAGTGCTTTACAGGGCTTGTGTTCAGGTGCAATCCATGTGAGACTTGTGGAGATCGCGTTTCCATTACGTGTGGATGGCTTCCATGCATGCGACTGTAAGTCTTCGTTTGGGAATTAATTGAATCTATATGTTTTATGAATGATGACTTTAACGCGTTAGACTTCTGATGTTGCAATGAAGTCAAAATTCAGTCTGACAAAACTAACAGCCAAAACTCTTGAGTATGGTTGTTTGAATTCATGAACTCAGTCCCATGTGTTTCTCATACAGGGATTCGACTGTAATTGGATGGATCTCCGGAAAAACTGTAAGTGCTTTTAAAATGAGATTTTTTTAAGTGGATTTTGGGTTATGAGTGATGACCATGATGCGTTAGACTTCTGAATAAATAATGAAGTCAATTTAGATCTGACATAGCCCACCTACAGTAGTCTCATTACTGAGTGTTTCAGCGACTAAGCTCATTCCGTTGTTTTTCTTCTCTAGGAATCCGATGGTGACACCTGAGAAATGGACGTGACTGCTATAACATGCAAATTCATGCAGTCATGTCATAGAAACGGACAAAATCACTGAACTGCCGTCCAGCACTAGTACACTTCCTTCCTTGATTTCAGGCTCAGTGGTCCCACTGACAGTGGTGATGCAGTAAAAGCTGTAACATTAAGGGCCAGTGGTTTCAACCAGTACAAGTGTCAGAGAAACAGTGATGTTCCTCTTACTGGCAACAGAAAAGCATATTTTTGGACCAAAAGACGTGCAAACTTTCTGTCTGAATAAAGCATTTGTCTACACCCTTAGACTGAACTCTTCATTTGATCTTTGTCGTTTATTTGACAAAATGGGTTGCGACATTTTTATGCACTACCTTTGAACCTGCATGGCCTTTGCCATGGCCATACAGGCCAAGCTGTAGTGCAAGAGCATAACATGGCTTGTTATAACTGGGGTCTCTTGGCAATTCTACCAAGTTTCTCTTTTAAAAGCAATTCACAGAATACAACATAAACCTAAAATTTGTCATGCTCCTGGTGTTCACTCCAAACATGAACTTCAGTTCATCTTCTTACATAAAGGGCACAAACATAAGAACTAAAACATTCCAATTCAGTCAAGCATGTTTAATGAAGCCAATTTGGAGCCGCTGAAATTTTTGTTTTTGCAAGTTGCTTTTGATTAGTCCCATTGAATTCACTGTCCATCCTAAGTTCTGTGGCCCAGTTTTATCAGTTTTCCATGTGAACTTCAAATTCATCAGAAATATCCCATATAATTACATTTACTGACGTTAAGAGACTAAATTTTTAAGAAAATATCGAAAAAAATTGGTACATTTAACCTGTATGGTATAATTAAAGTTTTGGGACACATCCTAATAAGACTGGCATGTTCTCCTGATCACATCCCATTGTTTTGGGCTGGTTATCTATGTCTCAGTCTCACCACAAAGATCTTACGTTCATAAAAAAATACAGTAGTCATTTCCAAGCAAAAGGTCTTTAATGATCCACAACGATCGGAACCATAACATTCTGTGACATCACTGAACACAACAGCAATGTTTGATATTTTCATCACTGTGCAAATGAACTACACCGAAATGTGTGAAAACAAAGGACATGTCTAAACCAACACATTGATGGCACAAGATTTTGTAGACGTTTTCTCTATCCTCAAATAATGCAACAAATGTGATGACTCACTACGGAGGAATGTTCGATTATTTTTGAAGGCACTTTCTGCCTCATACACTTTGCCAACATAGGCTACACGTTTGAACATAAAACATACATGTAAACTCAAAAGTAATCTGTAAAGCAACAGAACATATCTTGGCAAATTACAAATTTGCTGTCATTCGAGTTGATAGTTATTATTCCTCTTTAATATGTACAGTACAGTAAAAACAAAAATAATAAATAAGGGGGAAAAAACAAGCATTCATTAGCTGGATGTCTCCTGACAACGATAAACAGTATGGCTAATATCCAGTGTGTGATTTGTTCAAATGAAACGAGAAATGGTGGGGATGTTTTCTCTCTTCACCTAAATTCAAGGGTGATGTATTACATACTTGGTGTTGAGGGTTTCAGTCTCCTTCCCATGCCCCCACAGTTAAAATCACTCCCTGCAAATATCACTTTGTCTTGAATTTCCAGCTATGCTCGTCCAAACATTGTACATCTCAGTCACCAGTGGCCTCTGACTAGAATCAAATGGGAACAATTGGCAATTAACCCATCACTTATTTGTGACTGTTTATCTTTCAAACAGGGCTTAATGACTGCTTTGGCAATTGAAACATAAAAGTCATATCACATTTGTTCAACTCTGAATGGAATGAACAGCACTCTTAAGAATGTTATGTCTATAAGCACATCGTCAACATGTGAGCTTTTCCTTACAAAGCTATGGGGACCTGCATTTTTTTCTGTTATACATTCATCAGGCCTTGACCATGTTCAGCTGCTGCGTTTACAGATTTATTTTAATTTGTACAAACCCTCTAAAGTTAATTTTAGCATTAATGCCTACCAACACATTGTTTCTAGTGTTTTCCATAAAAGCACTGAGGCTGATGATGTGTTTGTCCATCTCCAGCGGTCCAGAGAGGGCGCCTGGGGGATTGCAACTCACCTGGTATCTACGATGGACACTGTGGCATTGATTTGCTTGCATATAAGTGCCAGGCAGCTGGCACAGGCAGCTGTGTGGACAGGACACTCGACACCCAGTCTCGACATCCATGTGAAATGTGCATTAGATGCAGGGGCCTATAGCAAAAACCATCTCCACTTTTAAAGGTTATTCCCTCAAACATTCGCTCACACAAAAACGCACGCGCTTAATCAGTGACCTAATAAAGTTCTCATGGAGTAACAGCAACAATAAACCACTCAAATATAAATGTCACACAAAAGTGTATGCTGTACGATTATGACGTTTGGTGCAGCTGTACATCACAGGTATTATGGTTCTTCCTCTGGTTGAATCGGATGGCAATTTGTCTATCCGCCGCACACACACTGTTAAACATTCTCAACATGCCCCATCTGTTGTATTTCATCAGAGAACCGTCTATGATCAATATTCCATGTCACGCAAATAAAACTGAGTGACTTGTATATGCACTGGAGACCAATCTAGCAGTCTCTTCCCTTTTTTTTTATAGTGGCCACAAATGATTATGAGCTTACCAACTCCCAGTCTTCTGAGTGAAAATTCTCTTCACTTCCTGAGTGGCCACAGGCTGGTGCAGCAATGGGACTGGAATATAATTATAAAGATTGGACAGTTGGCCCCACCCACTGCTGCACGTGCCTGTGGTTGCTGAGGGGGCGGGGGCTTGTCATATTGCCATGGTGATAGAATGTCCATCAACGTACGCTGTAAAACAGCAGTCTTCACATGTCCGAGACCTCAGACTCCAAGTGTTCTGGGTCCTTCAAGGCATCGTTTGTCACAGTAACCAAGTTGGCATTTGAACGCGTGTCCATGGCAGAGTGCATGATGGGTAGCCATACATCATCCATGTTTGGCATCACAAATATTTTCTGTTGGAGGACAAAGACAACAGGGAGGACAAGCAAAGTCAATCTTAAGATCAACAATAAGAGGAGAAGATTCTCTAGATTATCCCCTTTGAAATATGTCTTGTCATTACAAAACAATGTGAGAAAAAACCCATAATTATGGGTTAATGTGCTTGTTTAACTTGCAGCAAAAACTCTGACACAGACGTGACATTACGTCTGTAAAAAGGACAGAGCTGGAGGGGATAAATGCAGCACACTTCACCTGTGCATCCAACTCTGCATTGTTACGTTTGCAAGAAAACTGAGGCTTCTACTCACAGCCTTTCTGTCAGAGCTTATAGCATTTGTGGGAGCCAGACATATAGACTCGCTCTCAAGTGACAACACAAAGCATAACACCACTGTGCTTTACTGGGGGCGGGGTTGGTGGTGGTACATAATAATAACTCCTAGAAGAGTCAGGCAGCGATAAATGTAGTTATACAGTATAGCTGACGGAGAGCCTTTGCAGCAGTAGTCTGCAGGCATGCCTCAGGCCAGCTATCTAGTGTCAGGTGTATCATTACTAGCTATAGACGAAGAGCAGGAGACAGCCAGAGGCACACTGCTTTGAAGTGTGAGTTGACGGGCAGCCATAAATTAATCCCAAAGTTGTCTTTTATAACCTCATTCTCATCCTAAAACGTCTGTGTGGGGGAGGACATTCCCTTTGTCTGCCCTTGTTGAGCAAAGTTTTCGGGCCTTCAGGCCACGTCAAGCTTTCTGAACTTTACTGCAGGCGACACTATGGGGACCAGACTCCTACTAACTTATATCTTTAATGTATGCTCCTTAATTCGACTTCTTCAAACTTGTGACAACACATTCGCATGCACACAGTTTCCTTCAAGTCTGGCTCTGTACCTGGAACTCCTGGTCCAGTTTCTTCTCGATCCAGTCTGTCACGTGGGCTAAAGTGACCTCCCTCTCACCCAGCTTAGGCCGTGCTTTGAGCTCCAGGTGAGGGGGACTCCGGAAACCATACCTGCCAGGAGGGAGAGGGAGGGAGGGTTCGTGTTAAT
>OMKZ01023491.1:41023-53225 GCA_900302535.1 Neoniphon sammara
AAAAAGCACGATTCATTACATAAAGTCGTGTGTCCGCATTAGGGCTGCAACCCATATGGGGTTTTGAAGGCTGATACCGATACAGAAATTTTGAGGCTGAAGTTTCTGGCAGCCGATATTTTGTGCTAATATTTGCTGTCTTTTAAATTTTAACCATTTCCATGCCATGCAGTTATAGGTGTGCAACGTTTCCTGCAGAATTTTATCCTAAGCAGTGTGGGAAAAGCATTTAGATGCACTGCCCTCGTTCAATTTTAGGGAAATTCTTGATTGTGGAGTTCATTTTCAAAAAGGTAACAGAACAATTAAGTGAAAAAATATATAAGATGTGCAAGGAAAATACATCATTGCAGGATTTACAGCTTGTTTCATCTAGCTGTGATCAGAGAGGAACCTGCATCATATCAGTGGTGCACGATGCTGACTGGCTGGTGTCTAATATTGAGCAAGCAGCTTTGATAGATCTGCAAACAGACATACTGGTCTCACCCTGACACACAAACACTGAAACCTCCAAATGCGCATTCACACACACACACACACACACACACACGAGGTCTGAGTGCACAGGTGGGCAGCGTGACAGGATCCAGCAGAGCAGAATTAAAAGAAGAAGACATCGTTTTCTTGAACCACGGATACTAGGAAGAGATTCTGCGGTGAGTATCGCTGCCGTGTGAATCATGCAGTCTTCTTTTAGGAATGGAGGAGTGAGAAGAAAAAAAAAACAACAAACAGCCGAGGCAGATAAAGAGCACTCACGCAGTCACACTGGATCAAACCGGTTTTCTTCACCTCTCTCTCTCTCTATGTGTCTCCCTCTCTCTCTCTCTGTAACCCAGAATCCACCATCGACTCGTCAAACATCAAACCATGCCACGCAGATGATCGGCTGGTTGCCATGCCAACAGAGAAAGCTTTCATCTTGTTCCGCTATTATCCCTTTGTCCTTTTGTTTGGCAACTCCTCCTCACAGTATAACCTTGGTCTCCCAAGAGCGTGTGGAGTGTTTGTTGGCACAACAGCTTCAGATGAGGGTTCCGGTGTGTGTGTTTGGGTGTGTGTGTGTGTGCGTGTTTCCATGTGGGAGGCGTGGGCCCTAATTGAAAGTGTAAGGAAGAGAACGGAGGCTCAGATCCAGAGAAAGAGAGAAATAGAGCGAGAGAGAGAGTGTGTGTGTGTCATTTAGCACCTTACATGCAAGAGCGCCTCATCAATTAGTAGCCCCTAATTACGGCTGTCACAGCCTATACACTTTCTCCTGGCAACTTCAGCTGTTGATGCCGATCTTCTCTCTGAGCAGCACGACGATGATGCTCTCGCTATTCATCATTACAGGCTGCGGAGCTGCTCGAGCGCCGCCAGATGGGCTCTCTTCTTCACTTCGATAAATAACAGATTCGCGCTGGATATCGGTGTCTGCTGCTGCCTAACCCGATTTGACGGTGCGGAGATCAAAAGGTGGATAAACGCACACAATCTCGTACACAAACACATAGGCATCCAAATATATTAAGCGATTTATAATCTGTGACAGCCAGCAAACAGCCAGAGGGTTGGTATTAGTCATAATCCACCCAATTACATGATGAACAGGGTGATGGAGGGGAGTTAGACGGGTGGGGGGGCAAAGACAGACAGAAAGACAAGCATCAACAGTGAGTGAACATGCAGACAATTGGGTATACAGTGCTTACACAAAGAGATAATCAATTCTAATTTTTATTTTGATAATTGATTAGTTGACAAGTAAATTGTAGTACAGGGGGCGGCTAGGCCTTTATAGGTGAACAGGAAACAGGAAGTGTGTGCAGCTTGAACGGGCCTGGTAGCTGGCCCATGAATTGTTTGAGCTTGTGGCTGCAGGTGAGAGAGTAAATGAAGTAAACCATACAAGGGCCTTTTCATATCTGTTTACCCCCAATGGCAAGTTATAACATTTTGGCAGTTTTTGTCGGGCATCACTGGAGTTCAAGTTGAGGGCCAGTTGGCTGTTGTTGGCTGAGAGGGCAGTCCGACATTTAAAGGAATACTCCAAGGTTTTGGGCAAAATACCCTTTTCTGACTTATCCAGACTGAGACAAGATGTTCGATACAATTTTCACCTCTGTAAGTCCACTGGCTTGGTTCATAAGTGTAGCATTTCGTGTTAGCTTAGCATAAAGACTTGAAGTCTACAGGAGTCATTAGCCGAGGTCTGTCAAAGTGATAAAATAAACCTTACAGCAACTCTGAAGCTGTCTCATTTACACAATGTATTGTGTGTATTTGAAATACATGTCTTGGATGGTAGGACTGTAACCGCTGAACATACAGTATGTTTCATATGTGTAACACACATGATACAGTGTGTAAATAAGACAGCTTTGGAGTTGCTGTAAGATTTATTCTTTCATTTTGATGGAGCTAGGCTAATGACTCTTGTAGATTTCAAGTCTTTGTGCTAAGCTAACACGAAATGCTAACCATCGGAACTGAACCAGTGGACGTACAGAGGTGAAAATGGTATCGAACATCTTGTCTCATTCTGGGTACGTCAGAAAAAGGGTATTTTGCCAAAAACGTTAGAGTATTCCTTTAATACTGCCAGCACTGGCAAAATGTTGCACCAGTATAACACTAGTGTGGTTTAGTGACAACTCTGTCATAGCAGTTTCTGTAGCGATAACACAGCAGGAAGACAATGGCAAGAGTGACTCAAAGGAAGAGCAGGCTTTCCAACATGGCGACGTAGTGCTTCCTCCGTCCCTCTGTTCGTCTTTGTCACCGCGATGGGAGTCATCGCCGGCCGAGGCAGATGGCACGTAGATCGTGAAAGGGCAGCACCCACCAACCCCCACCCACCAGCCCACCAACACCCACCTGGGTGCCACCTGCTCCTCTCGTCTGTTTGACCCTCATGCCAGCCTGGCACACACAAACACGCATAAACACACACACATGGTATATCAAGGACCACACAGCTAAACTATAAAAAAACTGAGGAAAGAATTCAGGCTTCCACTCATTTTCGATTTGCAGGTTCTACCAACATTATCGTGACAGTCTGCTCTCACTGTATTGGTTTTATTTGAGAAGTTGTGAGATATGGCCTTCTGTTGTGGATAGCTGTTGTTAAGAACACCTGAAGCTCATTTTCTGGAAAGTCATGGAATTTTGAAAATTCTGTTCCAGACAGGGAAAGTCTTGGGATAAGTCATGGAATCTCATGGAATTTTGTCCTCCTTAATTTAAAAAAATCAGTAACTAGTTATTTGCCAAATATGTTTACAGAATTAAACAGAATCATGAACTTTAATAAGACCTTAAAATTTGGGGCAAGGAAAGAAAATGACATGGTACCTTTATATATGTCATGGAAATTCAGTATTTTAGTCATGGAAAGTCATGGAAAAGTCAGGGGATTTTACATCTGACATAGCATGGGGACCCTGGAGTAAAGCATTGGCAACTAGCATTGACATCTAGAGCTACAATTTACATTTTTGAATGAGTAAATTTTGAGGACTGTCAAAGGTTTTTACCAGGTCAGTTCAGCTATTCTTTCTGCTTAAAACGGTGTGAGTTAATGCCCACATTTCCATTTTACCATGGACTGGATTGTCTTTGAAACATTAACAGTCTTTGTTACAGCTGTAGCTCCAAGGCTGCTATAGGAGACCTAAAGGTTGACCTATATAGCCAGCTATAGATGTGCCTCCTGTCTCTGAGTCACCCACTGTCTCCCTTCACGACCCTGTCATCCAGCTTTGGCCCTATAATGAAAGCCGAGCTTCTTTATATAGCCAGACAGTCTCTGCTTTTGACGCAAAGTAGACCTTCAGGGTGGAATTTTTTTGCATTTCCTGCCACAGTCACACATCATATGAGAATAACTGCCAGTTATTTGATGGTTCAGAACATTCAGAAGTGTTCCTATAGACTGTGGTTGCTCTTGATAAGCTTTTTCACACTCACAACACACTTGTTCAGTGATGACACATTTCAGTTCAAACCAAACATTGTAACATCAACCGCAAACCAAAAATCTGGCAAGTAATTGTGTCCCGCCATGACGTTTTAAGAGTTGTGATGAAAATTGTTCATTCTGGTATTTGCTTTTCCCATGCTTTTTAACAGACAATGCTGAGCAGAATAAGTATCTACCAGCTAAAAACCAAGATGATTGGCATCTTCTAGTGTGAAACTTATATTCTCTTGCAGTACTAGCCAGTCTGAAACTGTGTGAGATGGCCTACAGTTCCCATCATACACCTCCCCTCCAAGTAAACAGGAAGTCACACTGTACATAGCCTGTACTGTAGTGTCTGTCTCTCCATTGGTAACTACCAAGGCATATTCGAGATATGTTCCTTATGCCATTGCAGGGCATTGCACAAATTCGAAGTCCTCTCCAATGCTTTTCCTTTTTTGATTTTTACAAGTGGGGTGTGGATTACCTCAGTGTGGGCCTTGAATAAGACTGCTTGTTCCAAAACAGATGTGGTGTGTTGCACAGCTCTCTAGCAGAGAGAATGAGCTCATTGTTTACAGTTGAACCTGGTGCTAATCTTTTCTGAAACGCTAACAGCTGCCTAACTGCACCCCTAGCCAGCCTTGATATAGGCCCCCCGTGGGCCTGTGTGTGTGTGCGTGCATGTGGCTCAGCCAGACTCCCAAAGACCATTCAGGCGCCTGATGATTGCTCCCCCCTCCACTAAGAGTACCATCAACGCCATCCTAGTGCACTCCCCCAAATCTAATCTGCGCATTGAAATCAATCGGCGTCACTACACACTACAGCCAGCGTAGACTCGCCAGTGTTGGGTTGCATACTTAAAGCCCCTAGATACCTAGCAAGGATTGGGTCAAATCATGCTGGTGTGGGTGGGGGGCTTAGTGCCAGTGACACACACCCTCACACCGCCTTGTAAGTCCAACTGTGGTTGCACAAACCCGGGGTTGACTACATGTGGTCACATAGTGGTTGAGAGAAGCGACAAACATTGGGCGATGCTGCTGTGCGATCGCAGCGGTTGATAGGCCTCCCACACAGCCCTTTCAATACTATCACACACACAAACACACACTTGTTCATTCTTTATTACTGCAACCCAGTCCCCTCTGCAAGTGTTGGAAGTCATTATTCATGACTAATCCCGTTGAATAAGTAAAAGCTGTTTGCTTTGCGGGGAGGGGGTGGGGGACATAAAACTAGGGGAACACAGGAATAAAGTGAGTTGAGGGATGATAGTTGCAGTCCTTCTAATTGACCTGTAAGTGCCCCTATTAGTCTTGGACTATTGGCACCTTAGCTTCCTTCTAATTCGCCGCAAGTATTAGCAGTCAATAGGCCTTGCCATGTATTCTCCCGCCCATTACACCCCACGCTGGTAAACTTTCAAAGTGTCTCTGGCCTCACGCTAGCTCATTCTCTGTGAAGTTTAAACCAGTGCTCGGTTTCACCTCGACGACAGCGGCGAGACGTGCAAGTTTCCCTTCCTTTAAATGTATTTTTTATAGGCCGCAGAGACGCCGGGGAGAGGCTGGGCCCTTGTTTGTGGCGAGCAGTGAAGCTAGAGACAGTTTGATGTTAATTTCCCTGCACTTAAGCCCACAGGCGGCTTCCTGCCTGCCTCAGCTCTTGATGCATTTTTTATTTTTCTTGTGCCTTTCTTCTTCTTCTTCTTCTTCTTCTTCTTCTTCTTTTTCACCCCCCTTCAACCCTTTTCGTTGTTATCCTTTTTTTTTTGTTTTCCTATTTTCTCCTTGCTGGTGTGGAACTGTAATCTCCCTCCCACATGACAGGACAAAATAAAGGGAATGGGGAAGTGCAGGAAATGGCCTCTTCCTCTCTTCTCTCTCTGCCACAGCCGCCCCCCCAATACAAGTGAAAAGAGCGATCGAGAAAGAGGGAGAAAGGGGAAAGGGAGTCCTTTTAGGGAAGTACAGTCAGTGGAAAATCTCCAGGCCCGCCAGTTCCAACTGGTACATTGTGGACTCTGGACACAACACTTTTATTTTCCCCTGTCCTCCAGGAGAAAGACAGATGTTTTCTCTTTCTGCTCTCTAACTTAAGCTCTTTCCCCTGTGTTTGTGACCTTCAGAAGTGTCCCAGAAGGCAAATTAGCCCCCCAAAAACTTGCGTTTTTGGCGCCGTAGCTGCAACTTCCAGGCCCTGTGTCAAGAGGCTCCGTTAAATAGAAGAGGCCTGGGTCATCTAGTCGGCCTATTAAGCCCAATGCTTGGGACACCCCTATCATCTTGATTATGAGCGGCATCAGTATGCTACTGGCAAAGTAGGTCACCAAGCTATCAGTTTAGAGGGAACATTGGTTCTTGACTGCCTACCTGATGTGATTTTTTTAGATATGGGTCCCAAATAAATGGGTTTGATCTTTTGTTACAGTAATAATACTACTGTACCCCCATCCTGACCCCCTAAGGCATCTTGGGGTCTGGATTCCCAAGGGTGTCAGATATAGGGTGTCAGAGATAATTTTGGGGCATAGGAAGAAACATTTTTGGAGATTGGAATTATATTTATTGGAATGTTTTCTGAAGACAGCACTGCATGGTTTAGGGTCAGGGTTAGGGCTAGATGCAATGCTGTCGTCAGAACGCATTCAAATATAATACCAATGTGCAGCATCTCTCTTTTTTACTTTTTTCTTGTGGAACACTGAGAAGTTTTAAAACTCGGAAGCCTTCTCTGGTACTCTATCCACACTTCTCTATCCACACTTGTACCAACGACAGTGGCAATAGCCAATAGGAATAAAATAAATGAAACATTAAAGAAAATAAAAAATAAAAAGACAGAACTGTCGATAGAAAAATGCTTTACTTCCATGTTTGTTTTGATTACAGCACATCAGATCATCTTTTTGCAAGATTTGGGAGTGTTTGGGGAAAGTGGTGCGCGTTCCCCAAATTCAGCTGTTGGTCAAGTTGTGCTCCCTTAATCCAACTGGTCATCAAGTTGTGCTCTCTTAATTCAGTTCACTGACTTTACACTTAGGAAACAAAAAACTCCAATTATCAATGGTTGATGTGGGATTATTAGCATTAGCATTTACACCAGTAGGAGAAGGCCAGTCTGGTCGAGTCTGGTGCACTGATAAAGAATTCCAGCGAAGTCACTGCTGCCCTGACAATATATTCCCTGCGACACCAGTGCCAGCTTAAATAAAGACATTTTGAGAATCAGGTGATGGTGAGTTGGGAGCTTTATAGGCTATGCAATATTTATTATTGACAAAATGGCCTGTGAAATGTGCTACACACAGTTTTCTCCTGCATACAGACCCGACGCTACTCATGTAGATGTAGAGGAGCTCTTCCTTATTCCAATAAAGTATTCAAATGGGTCACAACTCAGCAAACTCAAACCCTAACCCTATCATCATAATGACCAGGAGAATGGCAGCCAAGTTCACAAAAGTGAATAGTGTGATGTCACCGCTCTGTGGACCAATCACTGACAGGCGGTGGTCTGTGGACTGGAAAAGGCAAGCAGCAGAGTTCGCTGTCCTTCAACTCGGATCACTGCATCATTTTGGGTCTTTGCCATGTCGAAAGCACGCTTCACTTGAAGCCTGTGGACTCTGCGGGCACTTTAAGGCTTCGTGTACCGTTCAGAAACAATGAGCTCACAGAGGGGAAATCAAACACAAACACACATACAACTGATATGAGAAGTTGTGTATTATCTAATCGATAAAAACAGAGACTTCAGCCAGGGACTTGGGGTATCAGAAGGTTCTCAGCATTGAAATGACCGACCACCTATTCAGCGTTCTGCGATTATATGTTTTTTTGTTTTTTTTGTTTTTGTCTTTTGAGGGAACAGATGAAAGTAACCGTGTGTTCCGTAGCGCAGTGACAAAACAGATTGTGATAAGTCTGTCTGGGAATCTTGTCTCCTCAGCCTCAGACATAACAGATGAGTGCGATGTGAGATTGGAGGGAGTTTGGGGGGGAAGGGGAGGAGTGCACATAGTTTAGCAAATGCAATTATGTAACTGGGTCATGGATGTAGTGGATGGGTAAATTAGGAGGGTGGAACGCGTCTGAGCAACAAGGGGGAAAAAAACTTAAGCCGTATCTAAAAAAATCACATCAGTATTTCCTTTAAGATGACAGTTTGCTTAATAATTTGCCACAGTAACCAAATAATAATAATATCTCTGCAGTCATCAGTCATTGTCCCCAGAAGATTAGTGTATAGAAGTGGTTTTCAAAGTTTTGGTCGTAAATGATATTAGATGGAACACATAGGCTCTAGGGAACTGAAAGGAACAGAGGGAACAAAGAGACGGGACTTGAGAGATCGAGGTTGAAGGATATGCAAAGAGAAAGAGAGAGAGGGAGAGACGGTAACAGACAGCTGACAGAGTCCAGACCCAGCTGATAGAGAGTCTATGACGTCTTCTGGCACAGTCTGTCTCTCTGGCTCTTGTCTTTGTGTCACGTACACTTTCCCCATAGCCACCAATGGTGCTCGCCCTCTCTCTCTCTCTCTCTCTCACTCTCTCTCACTCTTTCTCTGAGCCTTGATATCCCAGAGGACTGTGGGGTTGGCTGAGGGCAGCAAGGCTGATTGTCCAGAGCGACAGACAGACAACTGATTGGCCTGGCGCTGGCCAGCGTCAGCTGACTTAAGTGTTTGCGTCTGTATATGTGCATAATGTATGTACTCCTATGTAAACCTGTGTGTTTCCGTGTTCTTCAGTGAATCACTCCTCTCACTTGAGGGTTATATGTCGGAGCAAGAAAAGCACACCATAATGAGACTTTGCCTTCAAGTGCATGGTCCCAGAGTGGTTGCAATAAATATTAATAATAAGTATTTTCAGGCCCTTGAAAAGTCTGAAACTATTAAATGACCCAAAGTTTAGGCAAAAAAATATTCTTAAAGGAATACTCCAATGTTTTGGGCAAAATACCCTTTTTCCGACTTAACCAGACTGAGACTAGATGTTCGATACCAGCTTCAGAGCTGCTCCAAGGTTTATTTTTTCACTTTGATGGAACTAGGCTAATGACTCCTGTTGACTTCAAGTCTTTATGCTAAGCTAACATGAAATGCTACCCATTGGAACCAAACCAGTGGGCATACAGAGGTGAAAATGGTATCGAATATCTTGTCTCAGTCTGGGCAAGTCGGAAAAAGGGTATTTTGCCCAAAACAGAGTATTACTTTAAAGGGGTCAGATGTCTTGTTTTTCTTCACTATGCAATGACAGGCTTCTTTGTCCACTCATAGATTGCAGCAGGTTAGTATAGCAGTGCAATGTGTAGCCTTTTGGTTTTACTAAACACAGATGAACTTCATGTCCCTAATGATTAATGTCTTAGTGTGCAGGTGTTTTTCTTATTACAGCTGCAGAACTTTAATTGGCTGTGTTCAACAGTTTGGTTTCATTAAACTTCTTCTTTTGCCTTCAAATTCAGTTCCACATAACATTAATAAGGTCTTGAAACGGCTGACTTTTGGAAACCTGCGGGTACCTTGCAAGCTTGCGCCGGCTTAAAATGTGAACTAATTATGCCGGCGATTAAACTGGCATTGTCACATGTACTGCCCCCACCGACAGTGAGAAAAAAAAGAGGACAGAGCACGCCAAAGGGGCACATATAGTACCATAACATGTGCAGTCGGCTCTTTTTATCTAGTGTTATTTTTCCACAGATTTTATACAGTGTTTCTGTTCCCTCGCTGCTATGTGTGGGTTTCATTGAACAATTTGCGTATTAGGAAATGGCTTGGAAATTAGCCCTCTCTGCCTCCTCGGCCAGGAAACGCCAAACGTCTGAGATTCGTCATTCGTTCCATCTGGCGGGCCCCGGCGGAGAGTTTGGCGGGGCCGACGGGGCTTACGTAACTAAAACAAATATCCAACATTTTAGGGAATTACATCATAAGAACGGAATCAAATCGGAAGGTTCTGAGTTGTTTTGGTGGCTGGGGAGCTGCAGCGTTGAGGTGGTATAGTGAAGCTGCACATTGTTCTTGCAGGAGAATTGTTCAAAATAAGCAGCCCAATATATATAATATAATATAATAAATACTGAATGATGTGATCACTCGATGCTATAAAATGTCCCTCTACATTAGTCAAACATATAATCGAAGACATAAAAGCATGCAAAACCTGTTAATATAACGAAGTAGCACCATCAACTTAATGTGTAATGATGCATTACATTATCATGAAAACAGTTATTACAGTATCAAGATTTTATGACATTATCTGGTCCTTTGTTACATAAACAGGTTTTTGACTTATTTAAAGTCATATTTTTTTGCTAATGTTATCTGGTAGTTATGAAATTATCAGTTACTACATGTTTGTTAAAGAGAAAAAAAAGGTATTCCTGCACATTGAAATGCTTATTGACTTCAGTGGGCGGCTTGCCGAATGACGTCTTTGTTCCAAACTTTAGCCAGACCCCCACCCACCTTGTCCTGCACCCAAACTCCACTAAAATAAGTGCCACAGGGAGAAAGAGAAAGAAAAGAAAAAAAGGAAAGGGCTTTGCACAGGACCGACTGAATGATGGATTTTATTTGGTCTCTGTTTGCTGAGCCTGAGCTTGGCTGTGTTGCTCTGTTATGTCGGTTTCTATGGTGAAAAACACAGGCCATGCCAGACTCTAAGGAGTACAAGGAATAAAAAAAAAAAAACACGTATGGAGGTGGGGAGGAGTGGGGGGAAAGAGGGGGGACTGAGGGAAACTCAATTCCAAGAATTTGCAGGGCGTGGAATTGCAGAGAGCAAGACACGACAGACTGAAAGTATATGTGCCGCAGAAAGAAATACTGAACGCAGAAGGGTAACAGTCGATGAAACAGACTGGGATTGAAATCTCTCAAGTTGCAATATGAAGAAAACAATAAAGTTCAAGGGGTTTTTGAAATTGATGATTGAACTGAGGCTGCAGAAAGCTGATATTTTGCAATATTATGTCTCTTTAAATTTGAGTATTTTCATGCCAAGAAAATGACACAGTTTATTCTTGTCAGGATAGAAAAGCCTCTAAAACAGCATCGGGACCATGGCATGCTACAAGCCATGGATTTAAACTGAGGATAATAATCATTATTATTATAAAAAGAAAGAAGAGGAAGAAAATATTCATGCATAGAAGTTGCTGAAATTGTCACAAGATGTTCAATGCCATTTTCATCTCTGTACATCGTTGTACATGGTTCGGTTCCTATGGGTAGCATTTCGTGGTAGCTTAGCATAAAAACTTGAAGTCTGCAGGAGTCATTAGCCTAGCTCTGTCAAAGTGAAAAAAGTAAACCTTACAGCAACTCTGATGCTGTCTTATTTACACAGTGTATCATATGTAGTTGAAATACATGTCTTGGAAATTAAAAAAAAAAAAAAACGAGTCCTTTTAGGAGAAGTTAGATGGGTAGGCTAATGACTCCTGCAGACTTCAAGTCTTTATGCTAAGCTAACACGAAATGCTACCCAAAGGAACCGAACCAGTAGACGTACGGAGGTGAAAATGGTATCGAACATCTTGTCTCAGTCTGGGTAAGACAGAAAAAGGATATTTTGCGCAAAACATTGGAGTATTGCTTTAAGGGATTTCTATCGACAACTAGTGTAGTATAAATCAGTTCTACAATAAAAATTCCATCAGGCAAGCGGCTTCAGATCAGAGGTGGGTGATGCTTGCTGGACTATATCCAGTTCTTAATAAGACGATAATGTAGGCCTTTTATTAGAATCAACTCAGGCTTGCCGTAGACCAATTCAGACGACCAATTGCGTAGCTCTAACCATAGAGTAACGCTTAATAATACAGGCAGCATCATGCAGATGCTTCCCATGAATGGAAATAGTGAGATAATTGCTTTGCGCTCTCGCCTGAAGTCCATTCAAATGCAATATGTAGTTCAGTTCAGTTAAGAGTGCTAATCCCACATTTCAGCATGAACAGGGCTGTTGCTTATTCATGCCTTTTCCTCTCTATGAATGAAAGATGAGGTGCATTAGCACACGCCGGCATGTGATTGATAGTGTGTGTGTATGTGTGTGTGTGTGTGTGTGTGTGTGAGAGAGAGAGGGAGAAAGAGAGAGTGCAGGTGTGAGAAAACGAATGTTTAGACTAAATCAAGACTCTCTTGTATTTTCGTCAGATGTCAGTCTGCCATACATGCAGCTGCATCATTTCTCTTTGTTCATTTCCCTTGTGTGTGTGT
>OMKZ01023494.1:0-23631 GCA_900302535.1 Neoniphon sammara
TCTACTGCTACAGTCAAGGCATCGCCACTCGCCCCCCGGCTCAGTTCGCTGCCTTTACGCGGGGCTTTCCTCTTCCTCCTCTGCTCTTAATTGTTAAAATGAGGTCATTAATTGGAGGCTGAGTCAAATCACCTGTCATTTCAGCTGGGAATCATCCGCTGATTGAAAGGTATCATAAAAACCTGCCCAGGGCCTGGTTAGCAGTGCCTGCTGGGAGCTCCCTTTGTGCCTTGACGATCTCCGCCCATGGGCACACAACTCACTTTACTTTCTCTTGTGAAGATTAGCCGAGTAGTCTTGAGTGACACACATCCACACACATGGCCCAAATATAGATTCAAGGGAGTCAGTAGTGTCAGGCTCAATTCCTGGAGGATGTTGTGGGGAGTGTTAGTTTCCACTGTACTATTAACGCCCCTGACCTAATTGTGGATGATGCTCACACACCACTTCCCTATATGAGAGTAAGGTCAAGTTCATTTGAGGGGGTAATTTGTGAAATCGGCATGTAAACTAGGACAATAGAACAAATGACAAAAAATGAGGACAGATGACAAAAATGCTTGATAGATTTTTAATGGGTTTAGGCATGTCCTGCTTACATAGTCTGTATTTATAGTTGTATAACTTAACTATGCTGAGGCTCTGTGTATTGAAATGTTTGCTCGGCTAAAGTCTAATGTCATAATTTGATGGAGTTGAACAGCGTTATTTTCTGAGACACATCAGCATTTTGAGTGTACACTTTTCTGCATCATGGGTGTAACTGAAAAAAGGGGGAGTATCAAGACTTATGAGAAACACATGCATCGAATATTTGAAGTGACGTCAACTTAAATGCACCCAAACATTATTCACCTTGTGACAGCTACACTCCACGCTGCAAGGTAGAGAAAGCGGCGCTTTCAGCCACTTAAAAATGCTCCATTTGCTTAAAAAAATCACAGTGAAAATGTTGGCAATATTAACACAGAAAGACCATTAGAAAAACAGGCCTAAATTATTCTGAAGACACAATGGTACATAAAGCACTGGGACCCCATTTCCACATGGACTTAATCTTGAGGAACACTACATAAGATGCTGACAAACCCGCTGTTTGAAATAAAAACCCTCTAAACACATGGCATTAATATTTAATGGTGCTGCTTCCTCGGGAGGCCACTCTGGGCTGCAGCACTGTGTCTGAAGGGAGATGGTATTAGTGCTGTGTGCTCTGGAGGAAGAGCTGCTTCACACTAATGAAGCGATCAGGGCCTGAACTCTAAAGAAACCTCATATCCGATTAGTGAGCAGAGATACATGTAAACATGGCGAAGCAGCACATGATAAGATCACTTTGTTAATGCGAGTCTTCCATCACAAAACACAGCCATGGAGCCACGCGCGGCGTTTTGAAGTGTTGTGCTGGTAACAACACATTTTATGTTTAATCATTTCAATATTATAGTTTCGACCGGCTACACAAGTGTTTTGAATTAAGATGTGAACAGAGGAGTAGTATGCAAGCTAATGGGTTAACACTATCCGCAGAGCAGCCATTAGGGAGCATACATGTGTTGTGCAGCAGTGAAAACCACCTGACCTTGTCCAGCCCCGCTGGGCCAGGATGGGACAGCATTTGAACCTGGCCAGTAAAGGACAGGCCATTTGGATGTTATTAAAAAACATTAGAGTTCCTGAAGCCCACGCTACTCCCAAAGCCATCAGGTAATTTGAAAGAGATCCAGCGAATTTAAGATGTGCAGATGTTTTCGCTTTAAAACTGGCATCTGTTTATGCAGACACACTTTATGTTCGAAAAACCACAAAGGACCTCCAATAGGTTTTATGGAGCAGTATTAGCTAGAGCAGTCAGCTCTGTAATTGTGCCGCACCAGGTAATGAGAAAATTGGTCACAAGCAGCGTTCCCTGTAGATGTAACCCGAAACATACAATTTTGCACAGCATGTTCAGTATCTACGGTATTTAGTTGTCTGCTGTCTGAGCTCCTGGGCAGTTTTCAGTAGGGTGAATGTGGGAGAATGACACTTAAGTGCCTAACACCTCCTAATCAAAGGACAAATCCCAGTCTAAAAATACACGTTGAAACACAGCATTTCCATTCAGCACATGGTACACTACCTTCAAAAGTAGTGTAGTGTGGCAGTACAGAAATTAAGTATAAATAAGGACTGTGTAGAAACATGGGAACTTCTTTAGATTACCAATATAAGTATATTAATTGTACCATGTAGTTATCAGTATTATGTAAATTAGGTAGTAACATGTAAAGTCTCTATATTAAAGACACTTTATTTTGTTGTTTCAAAGCAAAAGAAAAAAGAAAAAAAATCTTAAAGGAGGTGGAAAGAAATAATATTTTCAAACTATTTCAGTCTCGTTTTCATAAAAATCACTGAGCTGATGCTTCCCCAGAATTACTCATGATTTCCTGATGAATGCAGAGTAATCCTTGTTAGTGCTCCTTGACCTAATAAGTGCAGCTTTCAACACAATTGACCAAGGTATTATAATTAAAAGATGAAGGATTTGGGTCATTATCTCTGAGCTGCATTAGACTGCTTCTAATCTTACCTGTCAAACAATTCAAAGTCTCCAATGGTGAATATACAATATAACTTAATTTTCATGTGTCTTAGAGCTCAATTTTTTTTTACCAATAATAATATATATGGATATATTAATTATGTGTTACCCCTTGGACATATAAACCGAGGACAAAATAATGGAGACACTTACCATAATGTGAATATTAAGGAGTCGGTACATTATTTGCCTTCAAAATAGATTCAGTCCTCCCTGTCCTGTTGTCACTCTGCACCCAGGGAGACTAGATGCTGTGTACCTTACAATACTAATATCTACTTACCAACACTTAAAAATATTATTGATCTAATGAGTCCCACTGGATGGCTGCAGATACCATTAGATCTACCAAGTTTAACAGTTGGGAACAGACATGGTGGGTTGAAGACATTTTCTCTCTTTCTCTAAACATGTCCTGAATGTAGGAAAAGGGGTGAAAGACACCAGATTTGCTCCTAACACCAGGATGTGTGCCTTTGTGCACTGGTCTTGAGTACTAGTTATTTCTGAACGTTACCCTTCCTATAAATAATGGCATTTGTGAAGCTCACAATATGCAGTTTTTGTTCAGACTGTGTCACTGAGGTGTTGTTTCAGTGGTAATTTTGTCCTGTTTTGCAACTAACTTGTTGAGGGTTTGCCTGTCCTGTTGGTGAGCTTTGACTTATAACCACTGTTCCTCTTTGCAAATTCAGTTTGTCTATGTTTGGCATAACTTGTCATAATTTTCAGTAGTGTTCCCTCTGCCACATTGAATACATTTGCAATTTTTGTCTGTTTTGACTGTTGCACCTATAATTTGGCATCAAATATTTTACCTCTTTGGAAGCCTGTTATTTACCTCATGTTGCTGTGAAAACTCACACAAGCACATTTTCTGACCCCCTGTGTTATCCATCAATAAAGTATTGTTCATCTTTTTTTCTATTTTTCTATTTTTCTGTATTTCTCAGGTAAAGCAAATGATCCATACTAATACTTTATACTTTGAATTTAACTATGTTTTGGGGGAAAAAAACTGAAGAAAAATCTGTAGAAAAATTAAACTCTCTTCATCTTAAGACTTCACATATCAAGCCTTTGCCTAAAAATTTATTGATCTATGTTTAAACCTTATGCAACATTGCAAAAAGTTGATTCAAAAATGTTCAAAAACTGAAGCATAGATTTGTTTTGCCCTTCTGTCAACTTTGACTACTGTAATGCCCTGCTCTCTTTCATTAAAAAGCCATGGAATACATCCAGATTTTGCAGAACTGGACTATGTGCATATCAAGGAGCCTTCTTGCACCTGCTGTAGTTTTTCTACTCTGGTTGCCTGCCAGTTTTATAAGTGATTTAAAAACTTTACTCATTGTTTTTAAAGCTTGGCTAGCCGAATCTCAGGTCTTATTTTTTAGGTGGTGAGCAGCTTGAAATCTTCAAGCAGGCCCCCCTGGCTATTCTGACATTTAGGCTTGAGACCAAAGTGAGGGGGGCCTTTGTTGTTCAGGCGCCAAGTCTTTGGAGCAAAATCTTTTAAATCAGCCAATACAATACAAATTTTAAGATGGACTTGTATTTCGTTTATTTTTAGTGGTTGTATTTTCATATTTGCCGTTATTCCAATCTTTTTTTTAATACATAGCCAGCATATCGATTGGTGTTACCATTTATGAAAAAATGCATGTTTAAATAAAAATTTTAAATGTAAAATTTCTCCTCATTCCTAAAAAAAAAAAAAAAAAACATCAGACAGACAGCAAAATAGGTTACAGATACAGGTTGCTAGTTGAGTGGCATTTTATTCTGGTCTGCCTTCACTCTGGCCATTTAACTTCATAATAACTGTTTTCATGCACATACACTTTGATGGCATTATTTGTCACGTATGGGCAGTTATCTGATTTCTTAAAAGCCATGTAAACAAGGAGGTCGGTTTCCATAATCGGGGTAAAGAATAAAGAGAGATCGGGTTAACACAGGTAGATTTCTGCTGGAGAAACATGATCACTGGGCCACATAACCCTTACTCACATTTCTGCACATGCGCTGACATTTGTGCACGTGCAGGAAAAGACAGCACATAAGGAAGTTGACATGATAAACCAAATAAACACACACTGTACAATACTCAAGAGAGCAAAATCTTTCTGTTCTACATGGTCATGATAATGCGTTAGAATACTCTGATTACTTTGTTGTAGTAACTTGTACTCTGATTACTTTGTTGTAGTAACTTAATGCATTAGTTAAGTACTCAGTACTCAGTAGTTATGTACTTTTTCAAATGAGCATTCCATTACTTAATATTACTATACTCTTAATATTATTCCTAATTTTTTGTTGGCCAAAAAATTTAATTAAATACCAGGCAATGCTTACTATGGAAGTTTGTGGAAGTTGATTAGTGCACAGGTGGCTCAACAGCTGACAAATGCCATGGTGGAGGCAGAGACTAAGACAGGCTAAACACAGCTCCACAACACTGGCTAAAGGTGTTACTTGGTTAATGCCAAGTAACCACTGCCAATTTATGAACAGCACATACAAGTTTTTTAGGAATGACAAGGCAGAGGATCAATCCCTCTACCTTGCAATGCATGAAAGCTGTTATTGCATGCAGGTGAGTACAACACGATTAGTAACGCTAAAGTACTCTAAGACATTACTTTTCTCAAAGGGTAATGCTGTAATGTAATATTACTTTTAATGGCAGTGATGTAGAAATGTAACAAGTTACTTTTAAAAGTAACATTCCCCAACACTGATGGTCATTGAGGAATACTTACTAATTTTATGTCAGTGTTCCCTCTGGTATATATATAAGGAAATGAATAACAACAATAACAACTGTCAGCTGCATGTGAACTGGGATTTTTGAGTCATCAGAGTAAGGTAGCAGGTACATGTGTTCGTCAATTTCCTGCTATAATCCGGTTTCTTTCAATAATCTGGTTTCTTGTGTGCATGTAACTGTAGTAAGTGTTTCTACAGTAACAGCAATCTCTCTGATTGGTGGGAATGCACTAAAGCTTTTGGGCAGTGAAGCGTTTCAAAAGGAACAAGGAAATAAAACATGATTTTGTAACAAAGAAGTTGCTTCTACAGGTACATTTATATTTGTTTCACAATTTAATTCATGGCAAATCTACCCTACACTGCTGAAATGTTATGGTTAATAATCAAATTCCTTATGGAGTTTCAGATCCAGAGGTAGTGGGAATACTAAAGGATTACCACACCCAGTAAATTGTGGACAATCACAACTAGAGAGAATGGCAGTGCCTCTGATAACTGGACTGTAATAGTCTCCTTGTTTGTGGAGCAGGATTACTCTCTAGGTCTTCACATCTAATAGAAGAAAACAAATGTTTAGTAAGTGGAGATAATACAATAACAGTATGTTGTACGCCTCCTCACTCAGACTGACCTCCCAGGGAAACAGATGATGCTTTGGAACAATGTTGTCCTGTGTACTGTTCATACACTGACATACCAGGCATACTCCGGTGTCCATTTCCCATTATGTGACAAGGACCTATTTCAGACTCAAGTGATCCAAACAGTGATCTGCCACTTGAGAGAACTGTCTTTGAGAACAGAGGTCGAGGGGAGCCACAAGGACGAGTGTCCTACAGATGCCATATCCAACTGCTCCTGTGTTTCCAATGGCACTTGAACTGAAATAGGCACGCTCAACAGGGGACAGGCTTCAAGATTCTTTTTTTTTTTTTTTTCCTCCGTACTTCAGAAAAACTACCATGTCAGAGCTGGAGAGCCTGTTGGTATGTCAGGGTGCATCAACAGAACAGCAATGGAATTCACAAACTTCAAGGCTGGTGATGTTGGTTGTGATCACAATGCACCCTTGTTGCACAATGACTCAGTATCATACAAGGACACTACACTTAATCGGGCTGCTCAGATACTTTCTGAAAGCTACAATCCACCCTAAAAGCTACAACATGCAACTTGCAACAGTGCATCTTGAAGCTGTACTGTGTACTCATCGAGATGAGGTAAGAAGAAGAAGAAGAAAGAAGAACAAGAAGAACAAGAATTGGGAGTGACTATAATTTTGATTCATCATTATGGAAAAGTTCCATATCTCAAGAATAAAACAGTTTCGTGAAAATCTGGCAGCTGTGGGTGAAATATTCAGATACACTGGCTTATGAAAAGTGATGGTGATGCTATTCAGCATGATAAAATGTGGCCTGATGCACTTTACACTTTGGTGCTCCTTTAACATAAGATATATCTATAGTCAACATGCTGTAGGAGCCCTTTAGTATCCAACCTGGACACAGGAACAGTCAAAAGGGCCCAGCATGAGGATCTCAGACCACACGCAGGCTTATAAAGGATCAAAAGTTCATAAAGATAACAAGAGCCCAAACCACGCAATGCCTTTAAACATACTTCCTAAAAATTGCGAAACAGGTGAAGAGATGCAAAAATGGGCGAGATAAGGTTCTGTCTCTTCATTTTGGTTTAAAGTCTTACTGCAGCATTTTGAACACACTGGAGCTGCTGCTATCTCTTTCTGATTAAAGCAGGTGGGCACTGTAGTGCTCAAGGTGGGATAAAATAAAAGTATGTATAATCCTCCTAGTATAATACTGATCGGATTTCTTGCAATGCTCCCAAGATGAAAAAAGCATGACTGAAAAAGCTTTTTGGTATATTTCTTAAAATTAAGCCTTGGGTCAAACGGGATTCCATGGAAGGCCTAATAAGTTGATTTAGTGGACCAATGGCAGGCCAAATTAGGCTGGATGCGCACACAGGGCCTGTAACAGTGACTTCAGTTTTGTCTGAATGCTTTTGCCAAAAACTTTGGGGACATTTACTTCTCTTGACTGAGAGTACAGCTGGTTATCATCAGCATAACTATTGAGGGAAATGCTATGCAGCCTAATTAAGTGACATAGTGGGAGAATAAATATTGGTCCTAGAACTGAACTGAATTGAAACAAAGGATTTAGGCATCAACACACAGCCACAGACAGACTAGCAAGGTATAATATATCCAATTTATTTATTATTTTACCTTCCAAAAAGTTGCATATTGCTGCTTTAATTCTTCATTTAGCTTCACTGAGCTTTGAATTATAACCCTCTTAACTAGACAAAAAGCCTCCACTCCACATTGGACATTTTGGCCTTTGGTTATCAGAGCCGGTTTCTTATGCTGATAAGTACAGCAATTTTTTCTACTAGTGATAGCATATTTCTGAAATCTCCATAGCCAGCTCCAGGCAGTCATTTGCGTCATGGCAGGAACTGAGCAGACCACAGTCACAGTCCATGCAAGAGTCATCATCACTGCTCGGCGTAGACTCCACCGTGGCGATGACCTGTTTGTGGTTGGGGCAGCAGCGACTGGCAACTTTCCCACACGAGTCGGGCAGCATGAGGATCATATCATAGAACCTGCAGAAGAGGCAATTCAGGACGATCCCTGCACAGTCAACTGAGGGGGAGACACACAGACAAGGAACATACAAAACGCAGTTGACTTTATCATCATCTATCTAACATTTAATTTAGTCTTTCTCTTTTTTTTTTTTTGCTTCATTGTCAGTATTTCACAAAGAGATACAAAGCTTGCAACCCCATCAGAACATTGCAATGACTCCCTTGAAACTCTGATCTGTAATGAATACTTAAATATGTCCAAACCACACCATGGGATTTTATCTTTTAAGACATAGATCATCTGTGTTACTATAAGAGCTGCTGGTGTCTGTCTTCACTTATGTCTTATAACATTTTAAAAGCCTCCTCTCCCTCCCCGGGCGTTCCTTTACACATGCATAATTTAAGAAATCATCCCCTGCTCCCTTACAGAGAGACAGGCAAGGAAGCTGTTTGGAGACATAATCAATTACCAGAAGTCTCTCCTGTACACTTTGCCAGGAGCATTTCCAAGTTGCATTGTGGTTTGCTGTGAAACAATGTGCTGCGTGCCTTCCCAGCAGCCTTTGCCAAATGCTGCCCCCATGGGTGCTATGATGCTTGAGATCTCCGGACGAGGACACTGACCATGAACAGACAGTGGCCATCAAAGACATTTAGCGGGAGGGTGTCCTTATAACTCTTGACCACATCATGTTGAAAGAGGATGCAGCATTTAATGAGTAATATTCATGCAAAGAGTGAGAAAATACCAAAATCTACTGCATGCATGCTGTGCAAATGTGTAACAGGTAGAAAATTATTTTTAGAAGCATGTTCAAAATGAAAATAGTATAAGTATATTATTTAAGTATATTAAAATGTTTCAAAAATATAATATAAAGTCAGTTACTGACTAACGTACTTACTAAATATCCAATCACTGCCTAGCATTTTTTGTGATTTTTTTTTCTTTTTTTAATAATTGAAGTCCATAGGCACCTATGCGGTCGATTATGTTGCTTCGTCTCCAGTAGTCTTTCTACTCCTGTGGCCATTTTTACATTAGAATTTCTCTTTTTTGTTACAGTTTCATAATCTGAATTATTCACACATTTACATAATTGATTACATGAACTGCATTTAAGCATTCTCAAAGCATGGTGAGGCGTAAAGCTCGCAATTTGTCCATTTTTTTATTCTGTCTGTGGCATTATTATTCTGTATATAAATCATAATTAATTTCATCAGTATAAAAGCTCTGTTTGAATGAAAAATTAACTAATTAATTCCATAACAGTTTTACTGAGGACCCAACACAAGATTCCTTTTGTTTCTTTTCTTTTTTCTTTTCTTTTTTTTTTTTTTTTTTGCCCTAAGTAATAACACGTTCCAATTAAGAGTCCTTGTCCAGACTTGGTTAACAGCACCAAGACAAACTACTACAGTACTATGGAGTTTTCCTTTAAC
Organism: Neoniphon sammara; assembly: GCA_900302535.1. Lineage (NCBI taxonomy): Eukaryota > Metazoa > Chordata > Actinopteri > Holocentriformes > Holocentridae > Neoniphon > Neoniphon sammara. Next base: position 9,443 of record OMKZ01023494.1, read on the forward strand.
ACCAGGACTGTGTGCAGTTAGACAGCATCAGACCGGTGTGACTGAAGCGGCAGTGTCACTAACCTCCTGTGTCGCTCTGCTGAGAAGAGTCTGTGGTGGTGGAGGAGGAGCAGGAAGGCCTCCTGAGGTACATTTTCATGCTGAGCAGAGGGGATGTGGAGCTGTCATACTCCCTGTGCTGCTGAGAGTTTGTGTCTCTGCTGGTCTCACCAGGCTCAGGTTCAGCAACGGCAGTGCCACTGAGTCTCCAGTCACCGACCTCAGCCTCACTTTGGATCCTTTCTGTCCGAGAGAGCAGATATTATCCCCTGAGCATCCAAAACCTGTTTGCAACAAGGTGATCTTTGACTGATGCTGGCTGTTGAATGCTGAGCTTGGTATTTTTAGATTAAAGCTGCCATTGCCTGATATGTTGTGCTTTTATTTAACGGTAATTAAGATTTGTACTGCCCAAGAGCACAGAAATGACCCTAACATATCCACAAGGTTTTGATAAGGTTGTTGGATCAATATCAATGACTCAGTGTTTATTCAGATGTTCAGATTTTTGGCCTCCAAAATTCACTTTCTGACCCAATACTTACATAACAAAATCTCCCCACGCACTGGAATTTCAAGAAACTGTTTTAGACAGCTGAAACAATTTGGTTGAGTTTTTGGTCATAGTTAAATAAGAAATGTGTTATCTAGAATAAATACTTTTTCATCCTTCACATCCTTACTTCAATGTCAGACTGCAGCCTGTTTTTACTTGTGTCCCCTTCACTTAACCCTTTCATGGTGGGGAAATGTATTTCTCACACATATTTGCATCTCAAGAGTCCAGACCACATTATCACAATATTTTGCAATGTAATATATTACCTCTTCACAATACAGTTCTGTTCTGCTCTAAACACTTACCATACAGAACTCATCTCTATTATGAAAGTGCATATTTGTGTCCATTACTAACCACCGTAAACTGTGCCAGAGACCAGTCAGTGTTGTTGCAATTTCTTGGTTACTTAAGCTGTTATAAGTCATGATTACCTCATGTCCTTTTCACATGTTTACTTGATCAGTTTCAGTTCAAAAATGTTTTCCAGAATTTATTCTTGTCAGGATGGAAAAGCCTCTGAAATTGCATTCAGATCATCATGGTCTAAATGTTAAAACTCTCTACTGCAACTCATACAAATGAAATTCTTTAATACAAAAGGAAAAAAGAAAAAAATAATCATTGTAGGTTTCTCAAGCTTTTTTTATGTAGCTGCAGTCAGGAAGGAATGTCCGTCACAATCAAGGTGGATGACAGCACTGACTAATATGAGACATTTAATAAATGGCTCATATCAACCTCATATATCAGCAGATATATTGGTCTAACCTTGGCAACAAGCTTGTCTCATGACTTTTTTTAACCACTGGCTGTCTCTGAATAGCACAGTTGTGCATGATGATGACTCACAGCACCCACACACTTTCTTGTGTGACAATCTGAATAGAAATGCAGCACAATCAGAGGGAACTTTTCGCATAATTTTGAAATAAATTCCTAAGTGATGCAGGAGGACAGGACAGAGGGATTATCAATACGGAAGATCAAAACAGATCACTGTTACAGAGGATTATTCAGTGCATGGAAATTATTGATCACCAAATGTTACTTTGCAGCTTGATACTAACTAGGAGAACAGCTTAGTCACTACCCGCTCTCTATGGAAGCCTAATTTACTGAGGCATAACAGTAGAAACAGAGCTGTACAGCTGTTGAACTTCATGATGTGTCACTCTGGGAAAAGGCAGCATCATGTAGTGACAAAGATATGCGCTCCAGCAGTTGAGTCATAGTTAATTTAGTGGCTTCTGCATCAGTTAATGTAAACTAATCATATTGGCATCCATGTAAAATGTTTGAAAGCCATATGACTGACATTACACAGCACACTATGTTCTGTATAATTTGTGCCTGAAGTGCAGAGTCTATTCTAAAGACATCTGTGAAAGACATGTTTTGAAAATCAAAGAGCAGAACAACATTTCAAGAACGTGGGCATAATAGTGAGTAGATCTGTTTATTAACATCTAATTTGAATAGATATTAATGAATTATTGCTTTGGCTGCAGACTATTTATTTTTTAGCACCTATTTCAAATGAATTATTTACCACTCTTTTCTCTCTATTATTTAACATTTAATGTCCAATGATTTATTCACGCCCTGGACACATTTCTGAAACTAGAATAAGCTGTGTTTGTCTCACCTAAATTGTTGAAAGAGAGATATATGGGCATTGCTTTGGGCAGTATTGGCTATTTTCAAGGTTTCATTAGTTGTTTTTGAGTAGATATGAAGTACAGTAACATTGTTCAAAACAGTTGCCCATGTATTGCCTTTTGTCAGCTTGAAATTTCCTTTCATCTCGCATTAGAAGTGTCTGTGTTTTGTGATTTCTCTGTCATAACGCGGAATGTGATTGAACTAGAACTGAGGAAGGTGGGGATTAGTATTTGAAGTACAATGGTGCTTCAAAACAAGTTAAAAAGAACTTCAAAATCAATGGGGTCTGCCGTATAGTTCAACTGAGAAGCAGCATGATGCTCCTGGGTTATCTAATGAATTAAGTAAGGAGTGCAGCTGGTCCATGCCCATGACCATTAGCTGATAGAGAAATAAGGCCTGCAGGCATGCTATGCATTTTTCAGGTTTTGTTCCAATGTTACACCAAGCCTCGCTCACTCATTAGGCACCACATTCTGAGCTGAGGATTTGAGGATAATTTCACTTCATGTTTTAAATCAAAATGCAAACTCAAATTTGCTGCACACAACTACACTATGCATGTAAGCAAAATTGGTTACGACTATCTAAACAAAACATATTGGGAAAGCTCATTTAATTTTTTTTGGACTAATTGTTCTGTAATAGTGCATTTTCACGTCTGACTTCTCAGTGAAATATCTGGCAGAAGATAGTAGTAAACTTTTGGAACAACATCAATACCACAAGCAGCAAGTCATGGGAGAGAGAGACCGTCAATATTGCTTGTTTACAACTGTTGTCAAGCATGAAATTGGCAACTGTATATAGGTTATCATAACAGAGATTTACAAGATTACAACAGCTTAACGCTGATGCCCAGGCCTAAGTCATATTTTTGAAAACTTACCACCTCGTGCCCAGGCAGAGTTCTCCACACCAGTGCTTTCCCTTCCTTTGTCCTTTGCATCAGCTCTTACAGTCATTTCATCTGGAATCTGATCCATTGCATCACAAATCAAAAATGCACTTAATATGACAAAGCTGATTCTCCCTCTATCAAAAATTACTGGGCTATGCACGACTGAGGCCTCTGTAACACAGTGTTAAAAGAGCTCTGTGTCTTCATGCACCCGTCAGCTCCTACTGTAGGATGAGACTCTCATGCAGCAGGATGCGGCCTGGTCCACCTGTCCGGTCTCTGAGAATGTCAGCAGGCAACTGTTTATCAGGGTAAAGCAGAGAGTATCCAGGCCAAATCATCCTCTACATTGCATAGGGTCCATTTGGCCTGCTGCCTAAGCCACTCCAATGTTCCGATGACGCTGGCAGAAACACTGTAGATCCTCTTGTATCAAAACACCAGTGCACGGGAGAAACTCAGCAACATTTTATAGTATTGTTTTTTATTATTAGCCTGCCAGGTTTATGAAATGCTTCATAAAGCCAACGGAAGAATGCAGAGTATCCCTTATGACAGAGAACTATAGTAACCCCAATACAAATGTCACAGAAATATCATAGCAAATTTTAGTGATAGCATATGAGATTTAAAAATACCACAATATACAATAGGATCACTATGGAGTCAGTACTGATTACCACAGACACAACAGCATTATGGTATGCAGTAGTATAAGTTCATGTAGGAATAATATGGAATAATGTATTAATATCATAGTGAAACCATACAAGATCAAAAGTACAATGAATCACAATTAAACTCACTAATGTACACCACAGACAGATATTTAGAAATATTATAGGAATCTACTGTTATATATAAACTGTAGGATCACTTGCCTACTAGAGACTCACCATAAAGTCCTATAGGAACATTTATGGATATTATAGGAATATGATAATTATGCCATAGGAGAGTCAGGAATACCATAAAGCACCACAAAGCCACCATAGATTTATTATTTGGGGCCACAGACAGACCAACAGACCAGAGACAGATGAATATTACGTTATTATTTTCTTTTTACACACACACAAACACACACAAAACACATCTAATTCATTTCTTCAAGGCTGTGATTCTGCTAAACATATGCATGAGTCAGTGAGTGCCAGTTTGTTTGTTAGGGTGAAACATGCAGAGAAACACGGCTACCGAGCTGCATTCAAATTTCTCCAAATACAAGCCAACCAATTTACTCTAATTAGGCTCAAGACTAGAGTTGCATTTTAATAGACGTCCTGCTGTGTTTGCATATGTTTAGAGAACAAGAGCCATGCTAATTGAAAAATTAAGATGTGAGAGTATTTGTCTATTGGGCTCCCACTATGCTACGCTCAGTGTAAATATAACTCCTGAAGAGAACTTGCAGAGAGAGGTTTTAACGCTCGCTCTTTCTCGCTCCCTCCTCCTTTCTTTGTCTTGTGATGATGATCCAATGCAACAGTGGAAAAAAAAAAATCTTGCTCTTGAAAAGTGCTATTGTGAGGTAGAGTATCAACACTGATCTACTGACAGCATGTCCCACCACTTGATCTCACTCTGGCAGCAGGTTTTCTCTCATTGGTCAACATCAATCACAACGTTAGTGAGGTGCAGCAGGTTACGTGGTTAATTTGGCTCTCATGGAAATGTGCTCTCTGTGAAATGAGCTATGTGGCCCTGTGTCTGCAGAAAAGTCACGGTGGCTGACACGGCACCCCATTAGAGGTTTTCTTAATGTAGACCGAAGCAATGGCCTGAGATCAAGTTCAGGTACAAATTACACTACATCTAAGTGACAGCTTTCTGACCCCCTTCACTGCACTTATGGTCCACTCCATTATTTACAGCTGTAAACAGGTGCCCACATGTGCTGCTTCTCCCCTCTTAGCTTCATTCTTGCTGTGTTGGTGCTTTGTGTGTTGACTGTGGTCGAGGTTCTCCAAGCTTTAAAGAAATGTATGTTCTTGGGAGATCACCCATCATCACAATTAGTTTAGGGCCCTTTTCCACTGCACAACAAGAGACAAGAACTAGCTCAGCTGGGACCAAACAGGAACTCGTGCTAGATCGGGTTCCACTGTAGTGATTATTTGTGTGTCTGTATTAACGACAGAAAAACACCCCAGACATCACCACAGTGAGCACATTTAAACATTGCGGCTACAGGCTCTCACCATCTGTCACAATTTTGTAACCAGTGCAGTAATCCTGCCCCCCAGAGTCCTGCTTGGTCCTGTGAGTCCAACGTGTCAAACGGACTAAAAAATCACCTGGAACTGGAATTGGACCCTTGGCAAATGGAAAATCCAAAGTCCCTGTTTATTAGTGCCAAAGAAGCCAACAGACTTGGTACCATTGCAGTGGAAAAGGGCGCTCCAATACATTGTTAGCTCTGGCATTTCATGCTAACACTTGTTGAGTGGTAGTACAACATGTAGAGTAGGAAAATGTGCACACCTTTTTTTTGCTATTTACATGTTTTGAAACTCACTTATTCTAGAGATTTGTGGTTTGCCATCAACTCCTGAATTATTTATTGTAATGCAACCTCTAAATAAATTTTAATTCTGATCTTTCTCAAATGATACGTTTTAATCTTTTTTTTTAAATCTAATATACTCTCAATGGCCCAGCAATGGCCATTTACAGCAGGTGATTGGATCAACCATCTGTCAATCATTAACTAACTGTCCAATCAAACAAACATTATATGTCACACCACCAGACTTAAACCAACAGCCATAACTGTAATTACGAAAGAATATTGTTGAGCATTTCGCGAGCTTGTTAGCATGCAGGTACATAATTCTTGCTGTTCTTATGAGAAAAATCTACCTCGATATCCTGTTGTTAATTTCCAATTCATCACTTGGACCACACCTTAAAGGACATTTTTTTGGTTTCCAGTCAAACAGTTCAGCTGGAGAGTGGCTGGGTGGTTTTGTGAGTCAAAACTAAATAAATCTGTGAGATCAGCTGGCTGTGCCAGGTTACCAACATGCTAGCATAACTTGAAATGTCCGGATGAGTACAGAATATTTGATTTGTCCTTGTGACCCTCATGGTGCTCTAAGGGATATGTATTACATAAAAATGAACTACAAAGAGGACTACAAATCTTGAAACATTACATTCTGGAAACCACTGAAACATATAATATGTATAGATTTATTATAACATGTGCTAATGCAGGGGCGATTCTACTTTTGAAAAACAGCCAGTCTTTAGTTATGGGAGATTATGTCCGAAGCCCAATATAGCATCTTTCCTCAACTGGACTTTCCAAAACCACTTGTTTTGTTTATCTAGAAACTGAACAAGGTGGGACACTTACAGCAAAAATCACCAAGTAGCAGATGAATATGTGAGATCTTAGGTTATAAATAATATTTCATTTATTTTATTTTCAGATTTAGAGACCATACAATAAAACACACAAACAAGTTATGAATTCTAAAAAGTCAGTTTGCCTGCTTTGGTTAATGGTAGTGGTTTACTATCATTCCTATAATGTATGCTGTAGTGTTTACATGGAGCACTGGATTGAATGATCCACCAGAGCCACATGGATGACTTTGATGTCTTTGTTTTCACAAGTAAGTAGACCAACAGGACATTTCCTGAAACCTCAGCATGTTTCTTTAACCATTCTTAGAGGGATTGCAGGAGTCACGGCTGCTCCAGATCACCTTGGAAGGGCAACTTTACGCTTACACCCTGCATATGTGTCGTCTTGGCAGGTGTTTCATGGAACTGAATGAGAATGATTTCTTTTTGTCTTTGGTTTTAGTTAAATGTCTTGGTCTGCTGAACATACTGTTGGTGCAGAGGTGTGCCCTTTAATGAGGTCCGTGGAGAATAAGTGTCATAGTTGGCTCTGGTGATGAGAGCAGACTCCCATGTCACCTTGAGGCAGGCCAACACAAAGGGAAGATGAGACTTGATGTCATATTCATTCTGTCCTTTTTAAAATGGTTAACCCTGGCAAGTCAGGTTTGCTGTTTAATAGGCAGATGTCATTGTTCCCATATAGATAAAAGGTGTAAATCAAATTTTTTATGCATAAGAAGACAAATGATTGGAATATTTGATTAATTTAATGTTAAATAAAGCAACTATATGGTTCTCAGACAGAATATCATGACTCTAAATCCTTTGACTACTATAATTGACTTAATGATTGTGTAATAATTACCACTTAGTAAGTGCATTCATAATTCACCACACATTACAACATAATATCTTTTTTCATTATAAAACACTGAGATATATTATTTAGAGGTTGTGACACCCTGACCTCTTTTGGCAACAGTAATGAGCAAAATTTCCCAAAGATTTGCCTTAAAATTTTTGTATGACATATACAATAAAAACACATTGTTGTCTGCTAAAATTTTAAAGACATCAGAAAGAAAATAAAAGTCATCAGATAAATGTCTTAATTTTGTTTGTTGTTGGATATGTACATAAATATTTGGTTCCATTCCTTAATTTAAGGACTGATAATGTCACAATGTTCTCAAAATTAAGTGATTAAATGATCTGGATGCTTTGCAGTCAAATTTGACTAACCATCAAACAATTTCATTCAACAAACAAAATATAAGACTTTAAGTATAATGATATTATCCATACATTTTATCAAATACAGATTTATCTTTAAAAAAATAATGCAATTTTTCTCCAATTGTCTTTCATATTTTTCCTCTACACTAGTTTACAAATTGTTTATCTAAATATTCCCCAGTGTTTAGTGTATTTATTATGAACTGAACCATATTCCACACCATATTTCTTGAAAACCAAGAAAAAGAGAATTACTATTTCATGCAAAAATGGGTAGTAAGGCTTGCCACCAGTACTAGTATTTCAATGCAGGATTAGGCGATAATCCCATATGAATCACCGTGAAGAAATGAACCATGCTTGAGAAGGGATGAAATTTGAAATCAAAGAATCCCTCTCTCACTGACTGACTGATGTTCTCTTGGTAAGACATATTTGGAGAGATGTTTCAAAGTGTACATTTCTGCTGGAGTTTTTCACGGGTTTCGTTAACTAACGCAGAGATTACAGCTCTGCCTTGTTCTGATCCACTTACAGCAGTTCAGCCTCACCTTGTGTGCTTTGGGGAGTGTTTCCACCCAACCCATTAAGCACACAATAATTCATTTTTAAGTCATTTTTTGGTCTCTAATTGAACATGTCTGTTTTATTCTTTTTTTTTTTTCCTCAAAGACACCTGCCTACCTTTATGACGGGGGGAGAAACTCCTGCTGGTTGACATTGAGAAGTGAAATCACTGTTTCCAAATTAAGATTGTAGATAAATGACCTTACAAAAGAAAGAAATCAAAGAAGTATGGGAATGGGGTAAATTGGATTCTTTGGCGTCTAACAGTATATGACTTAAACCAACTGGGGATTCTCTCTCGACAGTGGAGGAAGTGTGAGTTTCCTAAGGCTACGTTCCCACCTGGGATCTCCTGATGATCCATGGGGTCTTCGTAAAAAGCCTTGAAGTTATTCAACCCACTAAAAGGCTAAATAGATTTTTTTTCTATTAACATTTAGGCTGTATTGCTCTGATTTCAGAAGTCCTATATTGGTTTCAGGCAATCTATTTCACTTTACTCAGTCAATATTCTGTATTTAATTTGCATAGCCGAAAGGTTTGTTAACGTCTCAGATCTTGTTGTTTGATGGAGGATATCAACATTGATCAGATGATGGTAAACATGAAAACTGTTTCCAAACTTGAGATTAAAGAGTTTGATTACATTTTCTGCTTGGTTGGATGTGCACTCTTAACTATATCATTAACCATATATTTTAACAGAAAAAAATGCTTCAGTATATTCATATATTGGACTTTCTTGAGTATCACTTATTGACAAATCAAATTACCAAATACCAAAACAAAGAAAAGTTAATTTGCAAAATCTTGCAAATCCAGAGTGCAAGAAAAAAATATTTCCTTATGTTCATTGCTCAGTATTACTTACTGTAAGTTGCTTTGCACAAAAATGTCTCCTAAATGACATAATGTAATGTAATATTAAAAATTAAAACACTGAATAAAAAAAAATTAAATGGACAGATTATTACGGGCTCTGAGGTGTCAAAATTCAATCAGTAACTGAATATTTTTGAAATGTTTCATTTTCATGCCACCAATCATTTACATTTTTCAAACACTGGCTATATCAGTTTGGAGAAAAACTCATGCAGTAAACCTGAGCTGCAGCAAAAACATTTGTATTGGGCACAACTCATTTATACAGAATGAATTGTCTCCCCATGTTCACACAGGCATCATGAGAAATATCCATTATTATGGACCAATTTGCTCTTTGAGATAATCAATGTTGGCACTGACGCAGTCAAGCCATGCTCCACAGGCTAAATGCTTGAATTGATCATTGATGCCTTCTCACCAATAAGCAGTTTAAAATGACTAATTGGGTGGGGCTAAGAGTAGTCCAGGCTTTTGCTATTAGTGTAATGATGATATGACATCAGACATTTTCTGTAAAGTATTGTCTTGTTGTTATTGCGCAAGACAGATTATGATTGGGTTTAGTCGGTGCACATTATGAGATGCTCCTTAAGTAGTGTTCATAAAGAAAAGCTACTTGCTGTGTCAGAGTGATAATAAGGGTAGTGATTCATATATACTTTAGGAGTCAAGGGGAGCACTGTGTTAGACCTGTATTTTCTTTTATTTGTCCTTGCTGTTAGGGATCATGGATCTTGTGCTTCCTTTGTCCCTGCATACATCAGACTGAGTGCACTGTCTGGGATGGAGCGGCCGAGTCATTGATATGCCAGCTCTGTTTTTACACATTGTCATTTTATCTTTCTCATTACTGTCATTACTACAGACTCAGATACATCTCATTACAAGGGTAATTGGGACAAACATAAAATTCATTCCCCCTCCCTTTAAGTTGGATATCTTTCAAATGCTCAAAGTAGATAACCGCTGTGTTAGGTCCACAACAGCTGTTAATATTTCATGATAATATAGCTTTATTCCCACTTATATCTCCCTGACTTTGTACTACTTTTGATGGTGTGTTTAAATGGAAAATTAATGCAAGTTAAAGCGGACCCTCTTTATCTACAGATTGTTTCAGGAGGCCTGCACACGGGTCTGCTCCTGTGCAGCCAAACACACACACACACCCACATACTGTGCATACACACACATACAACTACAGTGTATGCACATGCAATGCACACGCACACAAGCCTGAGCGTGCACACAGGCAATCGGTCAGGCACATAGACACACACATGCACGCACGCACGCGCGCATTTATGTTGAGTTGGCTCAAACTTCCAATGTAATTTTATTTTTAGCCAGTCCCCTTTTTTGTTGGAGCTCCATGAAGTCTTTTCCATCTACAACTTAGTTCCTTAGCCAAATATTGACTTTGGGATCTGATTATTAAGCAATTTCCACAAAACTTCAAATTACTATCTGAACAATTATTTTAAAGACGTTACAAGACCCAGTAGACCCCCAAGGTCTTGAAACTGATTATGCAAAAAGATAATTGCTATGAAGATTTAAAAAGAATTAAATTGGTTTGACAAACCTATAAGTTGTTAACTACTGCTCTGTGCAAAAGAATACATTTGCTGACAAGGCCACAAAGAACCAGAGCAGAAGGCTTTTCCCGTGTGCTCAGGTGGGCGGGAGGTATCGCTCTCTTTATTATCACAGCTAATGGTGTTCCAGATCTGTCCTCAATTATACAGGATGAGATGAACTATTAATTAATAATTCTTCTGATAGATAAATTGTGCCACGTTCAGCAGATGTGCAGTTCTTAGAGATGAAAAGAGCCACAGATTTGGGCTATTGACCAACACTGGCCTCCTTCTTTACATCTTCCTTTATAGATGTGTGAGCCTTATCTCTGCTTGACACACCGTTATGTTCCCTGTCCCCTGGCCTGCTTTAACTGCCGATGTATCATCAGCGGTCCGCCATGTTTTCCTGATTTACTGTGTGTGAAGCCAATGTTGCATAATTTGTGTTTAAAAAAAAAAAAAAGATATTAATCGTTCTCTTCCTTGCGGAAAACGGTTATTTTTTTCCCCCCCTCTTAGGTTAAATGTACATTGCCTGAAAAATGACACATCCTCAAAGTACTTTTGAGCAAAAGGCTGAATTGTATAATTTTCCCATAAGCCTGGAACGTTTAAGTGTAGAAAGGAGGAATTATATGGCTATGAATGGCTTCCTTAACAGTGATATCACTTCCCAGAACAAAAGAAAGAGGCTCTGCAACGAGCCGGGAGTGCGGACGCGGCTCGATTGGCCATTTCCCCGGCTTCCATTAAGGTCACGCACTGCGCCACCATGCAGGAGAGTGCATGAGTGACAACACAGCCAAGACGAATGGAGCACTCTCCCACAAACCTCGTTAAGACTGAAATCACCGAAAAAATAATAGTTATTAAATTAATTGCAGTCATAATCTCGTAAAATATGTGTCAAAAAATTATATGCGGTTCGATTAACACATAACATGGGTGTCAAATCTGTAATAAAACCCTGATCAATAAAACAATAACCATGTTGTTAAAAGCAGTCATTGAAAGGTGTTGCTGGCAGTGGGCTCCAGGGGTGAGCAACCCTTTTAATATAAACGGATTTCATCTTTCCACTGTGTCACCTAAATCACCTCAATGTTTGTGTATACAATTAAAATAAGATAATAAATTGCAGCAATGGATGGATTACGAATGCTCTCTTCGACCCCATACATCAGGCTTTGTCAGTGGCCTAGAAAATGCATGTCTAACAATCTGTTGATTACAATGTGGTGCGAGGAGAGGCCCCGCAGAGGGAGGGCGATGACTGTTGCAGGATACATTATTTTAACATATTGTTATGTTTAAATCGATAAGTTTTAAACGAGCGGTAACGACTGCTATTAATTAAACTTACAGAATCTTTATTAGAAAAGTTACCACTTGTATGGTTGATTTAATGAATGGTTTATTATTTCATTTTGTTGGCCCTGACCATTATGCCCAAATGACTGGTCTTTTATCTTGGAAAGAAATGAGGCAAGGCGTAGTTTATTTGGAGTGCTGAGAAGATGATAACGCGTCAGTTGAAGGGCATATTTGTTTTAAAGCCTTGGAGGAGTAACCGTGAGTAGTTCTTGATACAATTTGCCTGCCTCTAAACCATATTGAAATCATTTTCTTGCCCCCCGATGCTATTTGGCCCTTGAGATATTATTATTTTTATCAGTGTGTTTATATGAAATCATTTGAGTGGGGATGTCAATTTGGAAATGAAATTGTCTGTGCAAGGGAATCATTCAGATTGGAAATTAATGGTATTGCAATTAAAACTCGGGTACAGTATTTGGTAACAATTATGATAATGACTCTAGCTGGAGGTGTGAATTTTTACAGAGGGGCGGCTGTTAACGCGAGCGCTCGAAAGCTAGCAGTCTGGCGGTTGGAGTGTCACTCTTGCTAAGCCTCTTCCACCCCTCCGCAAAATAATGGTGAATAAGTTTCTACCATTTCCCTCATAGCCTAATAGAGTAATGCCAGTGAAACATATCTGCTTCTCCTTGGTAGAATGTGTGTTATTCCATTACTGAGCACAGATAAACTGCCTTTTGTGATATTGCTGCAGGAAGCTCTTTGCTCTCATGCTGCCATTGACGGAACGTGTCCTACATTGTGCCGTGGTAATAGAGTGGTTTATCAGCTCATGTTGAGAGTAGCTATAGGCTAAGTATGGTTGAGAGTCACAATTACCAACAGACACAACATGCTGTTTGTCTGCTCATGATTAATGCGCTGGATCAGTGTAGGCTGCTTTTTTTTTTTTTTTTTTTTTTCCTTCCACGGAGAAGCAGGGTGATGGAAGATTCCTGTGAGATTTTTTTTTCTCCCTGTTTTCTTTTTCCACACACTGCTATCAGCCAAATTGGATGATCAGTGGGGGAATTCTCCCACTCTCAGGGGTTTTCGCTGTGGTTTGTAGATTTTGCCTTCAGGTTTGAAATTCACTCAGACTGGAGAAGTCCTCTGTCCAGGGACTGGCTTTTTTTTTTTTTTTCTTTTCAATTGAGCATTAAGTGGGGGTCCAGATGCGGGGAAATATTCGCCTTTTTTTAGTCAGGGAGCAATGTTTACTCTGCTACTTGCAATTCCAAATCGACAGGGATAAACTATAAATACCTGCCAAAAGTCTTAACGGTGATTTTGTACAAATGACTGTAGGTCTGCAGTGGGTCTGTGCTGTTTGAGTGTAAAAAAGAAAATGTACCTTTACTGGACACCCAAAGAGGGAGACAGATTATGAAAGTGTTTGGGTTAAAATGGTTTGCTTTTACCATTAGCCCTCATTGTGAGCATTTACCATCATGCCAGTGGATACTTTGAGGGTGACTGGACTGTTTTGCTAAATTCGGGGCAGACGATTGCACTGAGCATATCCAGTTTCAACGGGTTTTGGACAAAAGCTGATCATCCAAGATATTCCTCTCCTGCCGAAAACGTCAATATGCGGTTTAAGTGCAAAGACGGGCGTTGCATTCCAGAGGTTACTTAGCAAGATTTTATGGATAGGGCTGCCGCATAGTATTTAGGTCTAACCCTTTCATGTTCAAAACAAATTACATTATATAATATGCTTTTTGGCCAGTGCCCAAAAGAGCTGATTTAAACAATACACAAACAGGAGCTGTCTTGGGTTTTAGTTAGGTACTGAACATTAAGCCCTGGAGCTTTGGCCTGGGAATGAGATGAGAATTACCCATCCATTCTTTAGCAGATTCAGTGGTCAATAATTGAATGAGTGAAGCCCATTGTCCAATTACCCGCATTATCTGTGGATACTCCTCTCATTAAAAGGCTAGGGAGGAAGGAGAATAATTAAAAAGACTTGCAGCATGGGCATTTAATGATCACGCTGCTTTTGCCTGATATACTCTCCAGGACGAGTGAGATCATG
>OMKZ01023498.1:4975-15937 GCA_900302535.1 Neoniphon sammara
CTCCTAGCTAGCTTTAGATGCAGAGCTGAGGTCAAATTGTAAAAAAATGCCCGATGGCAGAATGACCCAAATGGGTTACAGTTACAACACGATGCTAATATCTGATAAACTAAAATCATAGTTTGTGCCTTTTTTATTATAACAAAACACAGTTTCTGCTGTTTTGGCTCCCATTCACCAACACCACACACTGTCTCACTCCTTTACGTTCTCAGCGTATTTCCTTTTAATCAGAAGAGCAGGTCGCAATCCGAGCTCACATTACCACTTAATTGTATCTTTAAAATATTGTTTTCCACAATTATCGCTGCTCTTTGTTGCAAAGGTCCTGAAAGTCATCCCAAGTTTTTGTTTGCAAAATTGAATTCCTTGTGCAGCGTCTATGCCATCTGGGTAATAAGACTAATAGAACTTTTATATGTCCAGCTTTTATGGGTTTACTGCTTACTAATGAAATGAGGCTCTGAGAGAGATAGGAAAATACCCATAAAGCATCACCTTTTTCAGCTAGGAGCCAAGGTAAAGATGCGTGTTTTTTTTTTGTTTTTTTTTGCGAGATTCTCATTTGTAGTTTCTTCTGTGTAAATACAGAAACACCAAGCCAATAAACCATCTCATTCTTGATGTACAGTGGCAGCAGAGTTATTATGACATATGGCTGCATATTACATTCCTATACAGTCAACTAAATAATAGCCAAACCTGATCATTGCTAAGAAAATGTAGAGGCTAAGTAGTATAATGTTAGAATTAGTAGTCTACATCATTAGTGCGTGTAAAATGGGTTATGATTAATGTTATTACTTGAAATTGACCAAAATCACAAATGCAGGTATAGGGAGATGAGCTCAGCATGCAAAAGCAGCAATAATTCTGGGAGGCATTGGGCTTTTTTTTTTTTTTTTTTTTTTTTTTAACCCTTCGATGATTGCATGCCCTGAGAGAAGCTTTAACCCACATGCACACACAAACACTCCCACAGGCAGGGGACCATGGAAACTGGGCAGAGGAAATAGGATGACGGGCATACACACTGCGAGGCGTCTGGTGTCTGCGCTGCCACAGACACACACACACACCGCCGTTTTGAAAGGAAACCTGCTGTACGTCATTGAGACTGTTTGAAGCATTGAAATGAAGCAGCTTCCACCTTTCCAT
Source organism: Neoniphon sammara (assembly GCA_900302535.1). Classification (NCBI taxonomy): domain Eukaryota; kingdom Metazoa; phylum Chordata; class Actinopteri; order Holocentriformes; family Holocentridae; genus Neoniphon; species Neoniphon sammara. The sequence goes on from OMKZ01023498.1 coordinate 6,134, forward strand.
ACGTTAGTGCTCAAATTAAGTCATGCTGACAAAAGCTGGAAGCATCATATTTTGGAGACACTAGCTTCCAACCTCCAGCTATCCACTGGCTAGCATGTGATAAATATAAATGACTTTCCTCTCCCCTCCCTTTGATGTTTTTTTTTTTTTTTCAACTAGTGATCACTCTGACTTTGAGTTGTCTCCTACGTGCACAAACACAGAGCAGCCGTCCTTGAGAAGGTGACTGATGCCCTTTTCTGTGGGTGCCCCAGACTTATCTGTTCAGACGCTCCCCTGGCCATTTACAAGGCTAAATAGCTCAGATAACAAATCCATCGACATTGCAACTTTCCTGTTAGCTTTGGTGCAGGTTCAAGTCAGGACACTGATGGTATTTGTGGAATAAATGGAGTAGCAAAGACACTTGTTAGATGTTGAGTGTCTTTTGTGGTATTAGTGAACAGCAGCTATTGTTCTTACTGTATTATTATAAAGTAATACATGCTCAACGCTGTGTTTGGACAGATGCTCTGCTCTCAGTGTGCAGTGCTCTGTCCATCTTTTTGTTGTATTATCAGTCTGCACACTACTGAAGTCTAAATGAGAGAATGAGCCTGACTTTAAACCCTTGAACTCTGATTTCCCCTTAAATTTCCCTTTAAGTAACTTCAAAGTCAAAAATGTTTATTCCATATTGTACGACAATGCCACATACATTTTGTGCATCTCCTGGTTGCTTTATTGAAGCTGCATCACACCTAGATTGAGTGAAATATTCAAAGCCAACATGCCATTGTTTTATGGTTGCAGCATTACATCACATAGAAAATATCTACCTGTCTTGTGCATCATTTTATACACATTTCCCTGGAATTCAGCAGAACATTTTTGTTATCTCTGGAAACCTTGGGTCTTCACTAGAATTTAAAATAACGTTCTGTGGGTTTGAACAAAACTCGGCAGCACAGCAATAACAAACCAACCCGTGGGAGCAGCAGAGTTGAAGAGGTTAATAAATTGAACATGCATGGAGACAATTGCTTGTACAGTGCTTGACAAAAAAGTTTTGTGCCTTTTACTCCTGTTTTATATTGAAGAGTTCCTTTGTGTAAACAAAATAAAATATCATGGCTAATAGCATAATAATCAACCATAACTAAATAACACTGCTTTTACCTAACTTAATAGGTTTGAGCATGTAGCTGCCTTCAGTATGTTTTTTCAAGTTATACAAGTTGGAATAAAAATAAGCCAGTCCTGTTAATCGAATATGTGACTGCATGCAAATCAAGTCATTAAACCTTAAGCAATAATAGAGATTTTATTTTATTTATTTTATTTTTTTTTAGAGATTTCATCAATCTCTTTGTGTTGCTCTTAATAAATTGCTCTTTTAGCTTCTCTTCAGCTGTGTGTGACCACACTGTATATGGTGGATGTTTACGCTCCAGGGCTCATTGACAAAGTCGTTCTCTCCTCTTTCCCAGGCCATGAAAGTGGTGTCCAAAAAGAGGCTGATGAAGCAGTGTGGTTTCCCACGTGAGTTTGTTCTGTTTGGTTCTATTCTATTCTATTCTATTCTATTCTATTCTATTCTAGTCTATTCTAGTCTAGGGTAAACAAAGACATGAATCTTCTTCTATTGTATTTTTTTCTATTCTCTATTTTTGTAATAACATAGGTAATTGTGATGAATTTTATTATTGATTTCTTTTTTCTTTTTGACTGCATGTCATCTTACCCAAGTAAAAAAGTTTATTTATTTATTTAGTTCCATCTGTGAATTTCTCTTGGAGATGAATAAAGTATTTATCTATCTATCTATCCATCTAATTTGACATTATTTGACATATGCTGTTCTTTGATACAGCTATTTAAATTACTATTTCCAAAGCTTTGTCTGCTTTTAGCATCAACATCAACGAGTTATCAACATGAGCAAAAATTACAACCCATTATGTAATTCGGTTGTTCTGCATGAAGCAGCAGAAAGAAGACATTTTCTGTGCCTGAAATATATAGTATTAATGTAAAATGTTTGAGTAACAATAGACAACATATTTTACCACGACATATGGAAGAATTTAGAAGAATTCTCATTACTGACTGTGAAATAACTGTGATACCTGTTAAGGTCAGTGCAGAATGTTATGAACTGCAGCTCTGTCAGCACTGAAGCTGGAGGAGGACTAACCCATGGTGAAAAGAGAGAAATGATCAGTTCTCATCATTACCAGCTGTGAGTAATAGGTTTTGTGTTGTGTGTGTGTGTTATGGTGGTGACCTGCAGGTCGTCCACCACCCAGAGGACCCAAAGCAGCACAAGGAGAGCAGCCCAAAATCTTAGGACCTCTGGAGAGGGTGTACCAAGAGATCGCCATCCTCAAGAAACTGGATCATCTGAACATAGTCAAGCTGGTGGAGGTGAGAGTCGCTCTGATTTGGATTGCTGCCACACACCAAGATAAAAACAAGCAATTCTCATGCACTGACTGCTTTATCTCGATTCAGTCCATTTCTTTCTTTTTCATTTTTAGAATCTGACTTTGTTCTGATGACACAGCTATGTTACCCCTGTGTTTTTCCTACTTCCTTCTTCCAGTTTTTATGTTTTCACCAAACATCATAGACCTGCCTGCTGTTGCCCCATTTATCCAGTGAGGGCTTTCTAAATACACATAATCACTTGAAAACCACAAAAAATCCACAAAAAATGTCTTCTCAATGCATTATTAGGCAACGCATAGGAAAAATTTTGTAGACACCCACGTCTCCATGGGCTACGTTACTGCACTTATGTTTGCTATAAGAAATTTTGTTTTAATATTATTTGCCATTGAATAAAAGCAAATGTCAACTTAAGTTAGGGAGGTAATTCATTGGAGGGCTGTTCCTCTGATAATCGCATATACAGGAACTTTTTAGAAGGGAGGGAGGTCACGCTGGAAAATGGATTTGACGTTCACTCTGTGGCCGGGATTATCCTTGACCTTCAGATAACAGTAAAGCAGTTTGATGCTACTTTGTACGATGCGTGCTATGATTTTATGTCACAACAATTTATGTCAGCTTAAAGAGTGGGTAAACCCGATTCCGTAAATGGGCAGACCGAGTTTAGAGGGGTTTACCCCGCAGCACATCCCTGGTGATATCTCTGTGGCAGTCCTCTCACTGGACGCTAAAGAGATTTATTATTGCAAGAACACAGGTTCTTCTCTCTAAAGGGATCCTGTTATTCACAACAGCCAAAGCACTCACACTGAGTTGTGAAATTTCTAAGACAGATAGGCTTTCAAGTCCTACAGAGGCGGCTGTTTATGGGAGATGAGAGACGATTCTGAGATGCGACTCGAGATGCCCGACGCTCCCCTGCGATATCGTCGGAGTGTTTTTCAATCTCGGCCAGATGGCGGGGGCACCGCAGCCGCAGTCGAGAGTTTGGGAGTCAGTCAGTGGGAAAGCTGTCTGGCTGTCTGGCTGGCTTGGGCGTTGAGTGTGCCAGCAATACAGTTTTTAAGTAAAAGTGGAGCTCCCTTGTGTGCTCACTTCCCCAGCACATACACACACATATATAAGCACACTTCTCCCTTCTCTTTTTTTTGTCTGCCCTCTTTCCTCCCTCACACTCTCCAAATGGGCATATGTGGGCAAATGGGCAAATCTGTTCCCTCTCTCTGTGTCTGTCTCTGTTCATCCTTTTAGTCAGGCTGTGATTGGGTCGGGTTCACATTCATTTTGGCCATCCAGCTGATTCCTGTGAGACTGTAGTCCAGTTCATCTAATTATGAATAGGCGTTTTCTCTCATTCTAAAAGATTAAAGCCCATGCTATGAGCAAAAGATTAAAAATGATTGAAAGTGATGTGGTGATTTGTCACAGATGGTTAGGAAATGACAGTATAACTGGCTCTATATTTAGTAAGGACCCAGTTATGAGTGCAGACCCAACAACACTTGTATTAAAATCCCTATTCCTATTTTTACGCTCCCCATAAGTCAAGAATACATTGTCACCCCACTGCAGTCATTGCATTGGTTGACAGGGGTCTACACTGTTTCCACGGCTCTATATGTTCTCAAAGTCCCAAATGTTCCCTCAATCCTATTGTTCCCTCAACTTATAAAAAGGAATAATTTATATAGATAGATACATAGATTGATAGATAGATAGTTAGACAGACAGACAGACAGACAGATACTTTAATCATCCCAAGGGAAATTTTGGCATCCAGTATCTTACACAGTCAACAGATTAAGATGCAAAAACAGGTCAAACCAAGGTCCGATCTGGGCTAAAAGGTTAGAAAAGGTAAGAATAAACTTCCATTGTATTATGAAAAAATATATAATCTTATAGTACATGTTGAGTAAATGGTACTGCTTTCAAAGGTGCTCCCTTAAACACTTTTTATTAATATTACAAAGCATTAACAAGTTTGGCAGTAGCATTGGCATGAACAGCACTGACAACGTACAGAGGGAGAATAATTTAATGGTGTTTGAAAATGATATGTGAAAAAAATCTAGGACCTTGGGAACATAGATACGCTCCTGGTTGACAGTCAAGTAAAATTACCGATAATGATTTGCTTTTAGTAACTTTACTTGTATGGGGAAACCACTTCTATTGAAAAAAACATTTTAAAAAAAGAGCACAATTTATTAAATTAACATCTTGGAATAGATAGTGCTAACTTAAAGCACTAGTGCAGCGCCTGTTCAAAATGTCGGAAGGGGCTGATTGCTTGGCCTGCAGTATTGCTGCTTGAGGCTTTCTAGGAGAAGGGTCTGGCTGCAGGTTTGGAGCTGCAGTGAGAGGACCTTTGTTTCTCCATGATGAACACAGTTAAAGTCAATGGCTATGCCTATTCCAACCCCAATCATAACCATAACCGTAACCTTAACCTCCTTTCCTTTTTTTGGATGAATGATTTTCAAAAACAATCAAAGGACAGACAGACAGACAGGCAGAGATTCCTCCATCTCTAGTTATAGATGAATTTTTCAACCCTAACCCTCCATGCAAACTGTCAGCTTTTTATATATTTCTTTGAGAAAACACTATTGCATAGCTGACCCTCAGGTTTTCAACTGGAAAGTCTTCCTTCATGATGCATATGTTAATGTTGCAGGTGTTGGATGATCCTGCGGAGGACAACCTTCACATGGGTATGCAGACCATATTCTCTTTGTCTTTTCTCTTTTTCTCCCTTTCACTCTGTTTTTCTTCCTCTCAGCTTATAGCACTCGGCACATATGCCACCAATGAGTGTTGGTATAACTTATTCATAATTCAGATCATCTCCCAGGCCTTCCACACCACCTCAGGGCTTACACATTATGCAGAATCCTTCCATCAGTACTGCTAGGTCACAGTTAGGATGACTGCTAGTGTGAAACGTCAAACTCCTTATCTGCTTAATGTGGTGCATTCAGCTAATTCGAGGCTCTTGACGATCAAGTGGTATTAATGTCCTGCTAAGGTGTTGCCTCAGTGGCAGCAGTGGTCAAACCCAATTGACTGAAGGAATGAATAAACTGCATGGACTCATGTGTCCCTCTCTCCCTCTCCCCCCCTTTTCTCTCTGACAGTGTTTGAGCTAATGCAAAAGGGGTGAGTACAGGACACGTCCTTTTTTTTAATAATTGAAGGCTTATCCCTGCTGCCACTCCCTTCCTCCTTCGCCTCTTCATCTGTCCATTTCTCTATCCCCCCATCCCTGCCGTGGTCTCTGCAGTGTTCTCCTCTATTACTCCACGCCGACATGGTGCCGTTGTTTCTTCCATCCCGGGCTTCAAAGGGATTCATAATGTTCTTGGTTTTCACAGTTATTACTGATGCAAGTGAACCTTGTAAATGTTTCAAATCCTGATACGTGAGCAGCGTTCCCTCCCACACCGGTGAAAAATTGCACTGATCTAATGATGTGACACTTAATATCTTTGTTAGCAAATGTGAGGAGGTGGAGGGGAGGGGGTCAGTACAGTATTATTTCACATATTGGAAGTAATAATTGCCATTAATTTTTCAATATGAGGTTTCCAGCTGTGGTCCAGTTATTACTTTTTCCTTAGTATGAGAAATGGTTGTTTGCTCTTGTTGAGACTGATCAATCACACGGGGGCGATAGATAGCTGAAGGATTATTATTATGGCTACTATTGATACCACTATATCTACTACAACTAATAATGTTATTACTACCACTACTACTTTGAGGACCACTGCTAGTACTACCACTAGTCTTGCTACTGCTGCTTTTATTATTGCTGCTACTACTACAATGCTGCTACTAATTAATTATAAGCTTGGTACTGGATAGTGTCCTGGATAGGACATTTATGCCGGATGAAATACGTTTTGCCTTCAAATTGAAATTCCACCAATTGCTATAACTCAAATATGAATGTGAGATTTCACTTCTGCCTTCTCTATCCAGCAGTGAGAGAGAACAGCTCGTCCCACCTGTCTAAATCTTCAAATGTTAAAAATGCAAAGAATTCAGCTGTTGTACGGCCTGGCTTTTTACCTTATAAATCTACAAACCTCAATCCAGATAGTCAGCTTGAACTGTTACTGGATCAGATCCAGGCAGTACATCATGATGGCGTTAGACTCTCTAGTTTATATGGAAAGATTTCCCTGTGTTCGTACCTATACACATATATTGATCAAACTGTTTTTAGCCAGACGAATAGTGTGAATTGAGTCACCTTTCAGCACAATTAATCCAGGGGACCGGAGTATCACAAAATATTAATATTGATGTTGATGAATAATAGAGGATTGGATGATACAACAGACTATCTTTTCCTGAGCCATTTGGATTTTTTTTTCCTGTGGAGATGGTGGTTTATTTATGACCTGTGAAAAGTCATACACCCATCCAAATACTAAATCGGGTTTGGTTGCACACAGATTATACACAGATGTTCTTGACAGCTAGATATTGAGTGTCAGTGAGGCAGGAAGGATGCTGTGTTTAAATCTCCGCTGAGATGTTTATTCCATTTGCATATTTTCACATGATGAATGGATTTCTGGTGCAAACAGGCAACCCACTGGTATAGAAAATTTGTGGATTTGTCTGACTCTTGTGTGCTTTTCCTGCATTGTCTGCCTGGATTTGCAGTCCAGTGATGGAGGTTCCCACAGACAGTCCTTTCTCAGAGGAGCAGTCGAGGCTGTACTTCAGAGACATCATCCTGGGCATCGAGTATTGTAAGTACCTGAAGCAGAGAGCCAGCATAAAATGGACAAGATGATTCAAAAATATTATATGCCGTGTACTGTATGCGAGGAGGGTGTGTGTGTGTGTTTGTGTGGTTTTTTTTCTTTTCTGATAGCTTTAGATCTTTTTTCTTGACTCTGTTTAGCAAACCTGTGAACTTCATTCAGGTGAAGCTCATTTACCAGTATTTTCAGTAATTATACTCCCCTCTCTCACCGAAAGAGCTGCAAGGTCTTTTGGCGGCGTTCCTGTCAGCCAAAACAAATCACTGCTCCAATTGGCTTGAAGTACTGAGGAGTCCGATCCCTCCCTTCCCCCAAATGAGAAATGACTGGCCACATCCAGTAAAGTCACCTTTTTATTTAGGTGACAACCCATGCATGTTCTGTTTGACTCATTCCAGCACTGACATTTCTTTGTAAATACAACACTAGCAAAACAACATATAGTACCATTTTCACATTTTCACTGTGGACGAGTTACATCCAAGAGAGTAAAATCCATGAAAAATGTTAGATTATCCACTTATAAAGATTCCCCTTTGACCATAGTACCCATTACAATAGTCAAAGTGTAATCGCTTTGGCAGAGGCTTCAGGATCACAGTCTTTTATTTATGCTGTCTCGCTACTCTTGGAAAAACAGCAAAAGGATCTTTGGCATGATCTTATTTTTTTTTTGTTTTCTAAAGCAGTGGTGGACCAGACGTGTGTTGGTTCTCCATGTCCTGAGGGTCTGGCTGCTGTTGTGCGCGATACACCTCATCAGTATCGAGCCTCCGGTCAATGAAGGGGTTTTGCTCTGGCCGTGTCCTCATTTGCTGAAGTAGATCCATTTCACAGAGCTACGAGCTGAATGATTTGTGCACATCAATGCGGCCTCTCACTGAGCTGTGAGGGGCATCTTGAAAATGATGCTATAGAGATGCATGGAACCAACTACTTGCAATTTGTGCCTTTTCAACAAGGTTCAGTGTTTCACTTTGGTATAACTTTTGCACTTTTGAGCAAAAACACCTCATCGGAGCGGTGAGCTTTCAAAATATTCTGGCAGCTTCACTTTGTCACTGGCACAATGAGTTTTTCTCCCCAGGTTGCAATATCAATAATTACAAACAAGCAAGCACTTGTAGCGGTGTTATACTTTATCGATCTGAGTGAGGTCAGAGGTCAGGGTCAGCTACAGAGCTGACCCTGACCTCTGCTGATCCTATCTTTGTTATGAACACTTCAGCAGATGCTTATTTCCAAGGGTATTGAATCAAATTCCTCTGAGGGAAGGATGTTTTTTCTAACCACTCGGCCGCCCTGTTGTTTCTAAGGTTGCCTTCACGCCTGCCGTGTTTAGTCCAGATGAACTGAACCTGGTGTGGTGTGTCTGGTGTATTTGAAGTCCCCATGAAATGAGGTCACATGACTTCTGCTTCCTGTAAAACAGAACGTCTTCAATGATGACCTCGTCCCGACCAAGTGGGCGTAATTAAACATTTCAACCAATAAAACCTTCAAAGATTTTTGAACAGTGTGGCTCCTCCTTCAATCCCTTCAAATAAAATTGTGCTTACATGTGTGGATGATCCCTCCCTGCATTATGTCCCACCCCAACATCCTGTTTCAACAGGAAATACATCAAATCAAGGAAGTAAGAACGCCAACTCATGGTGTCTTTAACCTTGGTGCAGTTTGGTGGGGTGGGTGAGAATGCCCTGTTGGAGCCCTGGCACCCTGATGTGCAGTAATGGAAATCACTATTGCCAAGACATTATAGTACCTCAAAAGAAGTTACAGCTACTTTCATCAGATCAGTAGAGGGCAATGTAGGTAAAGAGGTAATAATAACAGGCATGTGGGAGCCTGGGAGCCTAGTTTACCTTGTTCATCTCCTTTGTAATGCAGTTATGAAATCATGTAGTATCTCCAGTCTTCTACATCAGCACCAGGATCTGATGGCAGCTCACTTTCTGGAATACAGATCTGTATCCTTGCCGATCAGAGTTGTATCATTCTCTCACCTTCTGTTTTGTTAAAGGGTAGTCTTTGTGTTTTGAGTGGAGCCTTTTCTCTTTCTTCACTGACCAATAAAACACAAGCATGTCACTTTGGTTTACATGCGGTGGCCCGCTTATCTTTCGAGTGAAAAAATTAAAAACTAACAGTGCACCAGATGACCAGCTAGTCTGATGCAAATGGACTATTAGATGTAAAAGTGACTCAAATCGAAAGTGAGTTGTGAAAACGGCAGGGCCCCAAAGCAATCAGGGTCTCTTGATCAGCTGTTGATGAACTCTGCGGTGGCGTTTGTGTCAGAAAGTGAAGATGTTCAGTTAAAGACAAATTCTCCTTTAACTCATGTCTTGTCAAATAAGAGCCTGACTTAATATGTAGTGCTGTGTTTATAACAATTTTGGTAGTAATTCTTTAGGTCATTGGTGTTTCTGTCTCTTTGATTTGGGTCTTATTAGCACTAACAATTGTTAATTCCCAAGGCCTGTAATCTTGTCAAGTGTTTCATGTTTGATTAGGCATCCTCAGACATGAGGGCACCACTTATCCAATCAGTGGAGTGTCCAGGGCTAAGCCTCGGACCGCTGTT
>OMKZ01023505.1:8208-23633 GCA_900302535.1 Neoniphon sammara
GTGGGGGGGCAAGTGGTTGGGCATGACCTGCAGGTCACCCCAGCACCTCAGTTCATTTGCTCAAAGAATTTGTAGGTAGGGTTTTCATAGCCATGGTTTTGCATTTTGTTGAGCTGGCGTTCCTCTGGGGTCAGCATGGGGTCGACCTGCTGTGAGACACAGATAGGCTGAGGTTATTACACACTAAAAAACAGGACTAAATAAATACATAAATAAATACACTTGAGTAAATAACACCCTCCTGACTTAAGACTCCATTTTGGGATAAATAATGTCAAATGAATCCCCTGCTTGGGGTCGTACCTCAACGATGCCATGACTGATAGTGCCGTAGGGCTTCCTGCGCACCAACAACAGGCTGATTACCATCACCATGGCGATCGCCACAGCCACAACCAGCAACCCTACCATGGCTCCACGGTTGAATGTCTCCAAGGCGTCAGGTTGCTAAAGGTGGTTAAAAAGAAATGTGTGTTGAAACTTCAAAAAAGGACACAGGGACAAAATTAAACTGGTCATTTTAATGTCAGTTCTTATTATTCAAAGGAGCTGAATGACATAATATTCTACACAACCCGTACCAGTTCATCTCTCTGGATCTCAGGAGACTTGTAGACTACCTGCTTGAGCTCCACGGAGGTGTTGATCTAAGTTTGTGTGAAGAGAGAGGGAGGAAATATTATGGTACACTAACACTGACAAGACAACATGAATAAGATATTCATTTCGATCTCTAAACAAAAATTCAAGTGCGGGTGGGAACTATTTGAAATACCACTAGCTTTTTAGATTGACCTCAATGGTCAGTTTCTCACCTTTTCCTCATATTCATAAGTAGGGCCTCTCTCAGATGTGGTATAATCATATTCATCTATTGCAGACACTATTACAGACAGAAAAACAAGTAAGTTTAGCAAAAACCAAGAATAAAAAAGCTGACCAAGACTGATTCACAGAGCATCATCATCACAGATGCTTTCATGCATATCCAGCTTACCTTTCTTATTAGGCTGTGGCTCTTTGGAAAGAACAAAGGAAAGAAACAGACATTAAATTACAACTGACTGTCATGCCTCTTGCACATTAAGAATGGATGGATGCAGATGTATGTGTGTGTAGATGTGTACCGATACGGGGAGGGTAGGGCCTGTTCTGGAAAGCCCTCTCCTCCTCCTCTTCATCATCTTTTTCCTCCTCGCTCTCAGCCGGCAGAAGCTCCTCAGTAGTGCGGGTCTCAGAGAAGGAGGTGGTCATGAGCTCACTGATGTCTCCTCGCTCGGCCTTGACCAGCTCCTCTACAGGAGGGCACGTAGACACAAACACATTACAAGTCGCCAGGACTTTTAATTGCACCTTAATGTGACTCATATCTAAAAACTCGATTAACCTAAACCAACAGAATTCACACAGAAGAATGAATCCACAACTTTGACAATGAACGGGTGACAGCAGTTTGTTAGCATACGGATATCATTGTGCAGCTCCTCAGCCAAGGCAGGGACTTTATACAGCAGTGCTAGACTCTGGTTCATCCTCTCCTCAATCACATGGAGATGTGTGTACACCTGCAGAATAAGAGCACACACGCTCTGTTTAGGCTTGTTATCAAGAGAGGACCAACAGGGCAAGAGCAACCACTTCATGCACTACACTGATCTTACACAAAAGAGTCACAATGAGTTCCTTCTTCTAAGAAAAACTACTTTGGACAGAATCTTTTTAACAGATTCATTTTCTAAAGCTATGAACATTTGCTTTTTAGGTCAGTAAACACTGGCTTTGATGTTAGTTCAACAAGACTAAAGACTTAAAGTGCAAAAGCCCTGCAAGTGGTCTGTATAAGAGACCAAAGAGGTTGTCTGGGCAAATGAGCGAGTTTGTGACACCGCCATGTTTGGAGACCTGTGTTGTTGGTAATGGGGTTAAACTATTAAGTCTGGGATGTTGACACCAGATTAAATTCTTCCCAGAACAACTAAATTATGCAAATACTGTGCTTGCCTTACATTATAGTGAATACATCATATAGCATAGAGTGGCTGGGTCAGCTTGACAACACCGCAGCTTAACTCTGGAACACTTTAGCAAAGCAATCTTATAATTAAAACCCTCCTTTGCCTGTTTTTTTTTTTTTTTGGCCTGTGCTTGTTGCCTACACACAGTTATAGGCTTCTGTAGCTCTCCAGCAAGTTACATGTGTAGTAAATATGTTCTATAAACTAAATGCAGGCTCAGCAGATGCAAACAAATGTCTCTCTCAAATCTACACAGGGTACAATCATTTATTATATTGCTACAGTATCTACCATGCTTTTACTAAAAGAAAGGTCATCGTTGGTTGTATAGTAGTTATACTATTGACATAAAAGAGTTTCCCCCTGGATTTATTTCTTACTGTGATGGTATTATCTGGGAAGTGTATTTTCAACAGCAGCAATGCTACTGAATGACTACAGAAATATTATTGGAATATTCTATATGAATACTATAAGCAGTAGTGGGTTTTTGTGAGTCTCTTGCTCTGTTTACAACCACAGCTTGTTTGTCACTTTGATGATGAAGATTGATCTTGGCATTTAATTTGATAAAACTGAAAATTTGATCTTACCTTGATGGGCCACCATAGTAGAATATATACAGGGGAGACACTGACTAAACTACCATTGTGAAGACGTTTAACTGCTGAAAGTGAAACATAAAAGTCTCCCAACCAAAAGTGAAAGTTAACTGTAAGACCAAGACCACATGATCTATATGGTGAACAGACCGACGGACCAACCGACATTTCCATCTACATAGTCCCACGCTATGGCTAGCGGGGCTTAAAAGAATGGTAGCTGCTTCACCTCTGAGTCTTGTATACCCTAATTTAGCTATATGCTACACTTAAGTACACTATGAACTGTATGTTTAGTGGTCACCACAGGCTAATTCAGCATCAGCATAGTGTGTTTCTCTCTTACACACACAAACACATACCTGGAATTTCATCTGTTCAGCCTTCTGTGGGTCCACAGCCTCAATATGCTGGTAATGCCTGAGTGTGTGTCTGCGGTCCTTCTGCTCTGCAGCCATGTATCGCTTCAGAGCCTGTAGCACACGCTCTGGCTGGAAGACAGGAGAGAACGAGAGGAGAGTCAGCTACAACCAGAAAACCAGATAAAGATCCAGTCTCAACCCGTGACCTGCCTATCAAAATGATCTCTCTAGCACATCAAAAGCATCTAAAACAGCTTTAACTTTGTAGTTCTATTAGGCTTTATTTTCGTCCTTCCAGGCCATAGTGATTTCACCTGTGGGGGCGCAGTCTGAACGGCAGTCAAGTAGCTCTCCAGGGCCAGGCGGCGGTTGTTGTTGAGAGTGGCCTCCACCCTGGCTAGATGGGTCTCCACTAGCCTCTGCCTCTCTCCAGCTACCTGCTCCTCCAGGGTCTGCAGCACGGACTGGAAATGCTGGCACAGGAGATTTGAGAAAGCAGAGAATGAGAAGGCGAGCAGCGAGGAATAAAGTGGAGATTATAGGGCCCACTTGTAAAAGAGATGTCAATCTCTATGTAGCTCTACCTTGGTTAAATAAAGGTTAAACAAGAAAAATACATAGTCAAATTAAGCCTAGTTATATCCCATATACTGTATTATTACATTAACATGTAAACATCATAACTACTTTATCAAGACTCAAAATCAGATTACCTCATTTAGGGCCTGCCGCTCTGACTTTGGCAGATTCTTGGATTGGTTGTCTGCCTCCGCCCATTCCTTCATGATCTAACAGACGGAAATGACATATCAGTTTATCTCAACGGTACAAAAGCCCTACACACAAGATCATAGTTAGGCACTTACTTGAGGCTTGAATCTTGAATTTTTCTTCAGGATTCAAGCTCTACCCTGTAGTTAAGCTGTTTTCAGAGTCGATACGGTATGGGAACCACCAGGGGTCCTTAGGGGATCTCCAAAATCTTAGTTTAATTTCACAATAATTTCATTTACTATAAATTGTTCTGATATAAAAAAAAATGTATGAGTGACTATTTTGCCTTTATGTTTTAATCTTACATTTTGAATTTGTCAAGGTTTAAGTATGATATTTACACAAACCAAAATATTTTTTAATATCAAGGTCCTTAAGGAAAAATGACTTCAAATGCAGGTCAGTGGCTTAATGAAAGTCAACTGGGTGGTCTGGAACATGGAAAAGTTTGAAACCCCCAGCTGTAGATATATTGAATGCAGAAAAGCAATGTACACTGCGGTCTGCGGTGCCCCTGCCAGACTGAGAATTAGTTTTGGAAGTAAGAAGAGTGGAACAGCATGTCTCATCCCAGATTACTGAACCGCCTGAACAAAACCTCCTACCTGCCAACCATCATACCATTAACCTGTTCTTAGCCCTGTGAAATTTACCTCATTGATGCGCTTCATTCTCCGTTCCTCCAGGTCTGTTTTGGCACGCAGGAAGTTGGCATGCTCACTGTCATCCCCTGGCATCTCAAAATAAACATCAACACCATCTGTGGGGCGTGGGGTAGTCACTGGAAGGGAGGGATAGAAAGAACAAGAGCCAGAGAGCTATTATCCTCTTATTAAAAGCACGAGTGGGCCGAGGAAACAGCAGAGTTTTCAGTTCTACTTTTGGACAAAAACAAACCAACATCACATATCCAATCTAGAGCCTATCCACTAATAATCACAAATCATTTCTGCCATCACCTCACAAATTTATGAAATCTAATTGAATGTAGATTAATTTAGGAGGCTATTTTTCATAATTGTTCTCAGTGATCCCAACAGTAAATTCTACCATGATTAACCATCCTTTTTTGTGCATGTCTAAAGTGGCCAACTACTAAGTTGGCCACCTTACTAGTTACAACACAAATATAAACCCTATTGGTACCTTTGGGTGGCTGTGGGTGTGTGATAAGCTCCTGTATGTCCTGACTGTGGATAACAGGCTATTGATCCAAATGGCAGGCCGTTGGTCAGTATTATTGAATTGGAAACTGAGCTTGAGGTGCCCCAAAGGATTGGTGACTTGCACTAAATTTCTGGTGCTGTTGTGTTGTTTTAGGATGTAATTCCGTTAATCCAGTGGTACAAAGATGATGTCACCACTCACAGAATACAACAGGTGGTGATGTCACCTGCCACCAAAGACCAGCCACCCTACTTTTTACCATTAGAGGTCAGGCTTCACAGAGATTTAGGTTTGGGGTTGAGTTACTCTTCAATGTTGAATTTCTCCCTGTATTTTTGTTCAACACTGCTGCAAATTGGTGACAAAGAAGCCTTTCCTTTCTTTTTTTTAGGGACTGACATAGAAACCTAACAGCTAAACTGGTGACATGTTTTTTCCTATTAATGCCATTGTAGCTGTGCTGAGAATATCTCTTAGTGATGTCAGAGGACTAATTTTTGGCTAGTTAGCCACAAAAATACATCAAACAACAAAACGGCACCAGAAACTAAATGTAAAACACCAACCTAAAGCTTTGAATAGGGTTTGAACAAGTTTTTTTAGGCTGGAATTTTTCTTGAACAACAGTTTGAAAATAGGACAGGTGCTCACTCTCTGCAGACAAAGCTCTTTGCAGACCAGAGAGAAGGGGCCATGTAAGACTAGAAAGGAGAGATACTCACAGCTGTCTCCCTTTGTCAGAGGTGGGGAGGTGCTGGGTTTGCGGCCCTGGCTTTTCTCATAGTAGAAGGAGTCCAGATAGTCAGAGGCCTGGTAGGGACCTGAGTCGATAGGGTATTCAAACTCCTCCGGTTCTTTCACTGCTTCGGCCTCCTCCTCTTCCTCCTCCTCCTCCTCCTCTTCCTCTTCTTCCTCATCAACCTCTTCCTCCTCCTCCTCCTCTTCCTCCTCCACCACCTCATCATCCTCCTCTTCCATATCTGCCTCGTCCATGTCCGTGTCAGGAGAGGGGCTTGGCGTGGGCGGCGTCACTTTGACACTGTGGACAAGGTGGGCATGTGGGTCAGTCATTCATCCGATAACCATCATCCCATTAAACACCCATCACTCTACAACATTCATATGTGCTGAGGTAAATGTTTTAGTGTCGTACACAGAATTGAGTTTTCCACTGCTTTGAGATGTGAGTGTCTGAGAGCCACCGGGGAGAGCGTCTCCTCCCTCTGTCTCCCCCTTGCCGCTGGAACTTCCTCTTCCTGGGCAACATACATACTCCACCCCCCGGAAACGGTCTCCACAAGGCAAAAGCATCCCATAGCTGTGGAGTTCGAGATTGTCTGCCGTACACGCCTGAGATATAAGGATGTGAGGGATATGGATTTAAAACATGATCAAGAAACAGACTGTAAGCATACCAAAAACTTTCAAATACAGTAAGAGCATAAATAAAACCAGTCTTTACTTTAACAATGTACATACATCACCAAATCTGGGATAAGGACAACAAAACTTTTTCTTTTTCTTTTTTTGTATTTTAAATAATCTGCAAAATCATGAAAACTCCATGGAGTGGCATCTCATGAGCTGACTGCAGATGCTGTGAAGCCAAGGTACAGCTTGATCTCTGTCGCCTGTCTGCTCTGTAATAAACACCTCAGGCAGGTAACTGATGAAGTATGATGTGATACACAACAAACCACTATGGAGACTAGTCTGCTACTGTTGGCAGGGCTGGCTGTATGAAACATTTTAAATATGCAGTGCACTGAATAGTTAATTGTGTGGGGAATGTGAATAGCTAAACATGTGCAAAATGCATTGGTGTAATTTTCTTCTTAAAAGTCAGCCTTTTAGCTTCAAATTGTTCTCTCAAGCAAGATGTAACTTTTTGACCCAAATAAGGGACAGATGCTGTCCTGTCCTAATGCTGACTATTTTTGATTTCAAGTGTTCCTCTATTATGCCTATTTTATGTGATGAGGTACATTCTCATACGATTTGAAGCTGCAGTGGGAAAAAAAATTGCTGGGCATTCAAGCATTTTGTGGCTTGTGAAGCAAGGATAGGATACACCATATGCATCATTATTGTTAAGAAAATGTATATTCCTTTCTACATTCGGTAATGTGTTAAAATATGTAATAAGTTCTCCATATGTCATTTCTACAGACATTACTTCACCCATTTTAAGAAGAGAACAACTGTAAACAAAGCAACCAACTGGCAAAAAAAGATCCATAAATCCCTTATATTTTCACTATATTTCACTATATTTTCACTATTGCGAAAAAAAGGAAAAGAAAAAAAGAGAAAGGATCCAGCACAATCCAAAAGCTCTGAAATGACAATCATATTGAGAGGACAATGGGGTAAACCCCCCCTCTTTGCCTTATTCATCAGCAGGCTTACATGTCTCTAACTTTAAAACTATATATGAAAACATCTGACACATATCTGCGCCTCTCACCTCCTTAGCAATGTTGTGCCAGTACACATAACTCTCACAGGCATCCATCTTCTCCTGATGCAGAAAACGGCATCGGTCAGGAACCAGCAGGGCCTCGCTCACGTACTCCCCCTCTGCAGTGTGGAGGAGAGAGAGATGGTGGGCACGTAAGAAAAAAAAAAAGCAGAGTAGTGGGAGAATTATGAGAGTCAATTTTGAGATCTAACTAGACTTCACTGCTGCGTTTGAAACTGGAACATCAAACATCTATGTGCTTTAATAAGGAATGAGAGAGAGGGAGAGAGAGAATACGAATTAAGGGAAAAGTAATGGAACATGAGCTTTTTTTTAAAGCACATAAAACTGAAGCACGATAGTGAGCTAGTAGTATTGAGCTGTGATGGGGTGCATAGGTGAGACTGACAGAAAGCAAAAATGTGTATTGAGCAACCACTTTGATCAGACAAAATACAGCCAGAAAATCAAGGACAGACCGAATCAAAACACAATAATCCATTCGCCGAGATTACTGTGTTTAATTCAGTAAACCTTCAAGAAATTAAGGTTTTAATATTACATATTAAAGGAAATGTTGATTCACTTTTTTTGGAGAATTATAGCATATCAAGAGCCTTGTATAAAGGAAATACAGAGTTTGCTCATACACCTGGCAGACAGTAGAAGTTAAAAAAGCACAAGTCAGATCTATACGGGGTACAACGCCGAGACAACCACATATGAGGAATTTAAGATTTTCTAACGGCAGCAGCCAACATTCATTAGGTATTTTGTGCAGCAATTGTCCTGTGTGGTAGCACAACACTGCCACCAACCTTCACAGATTTCACTCACTACCACTGTGCTCCCCACCCTGTCCCATCTACCTACAGTTCCCATTAAGCAGAGGTCATCAATTCTGCTCCATGAGGGCCGGTGTCCTGAAGATTTTTATTCCTCAAGGACCAGAACTGATGACCCCTGCCATAGAGCAACACATCTATATATTGGCAGAAATAGGAATCTGTATGGAAAATCTCGATTTGAAGGCTTGAAATCAAAATATATGGCACCTAAAAACACATAGAAACAGGCAGCTGATACCAAATTTGTATATTTATCTTTTGTTAGGTTTTTTTTTTCAGCAACATAAGCATGGGCTGATTCCATTTGTTCTCATGCTGTGATACAGAATTGAATTTTAATAATAAATGTTATGTGATTGGTTAGTTTTGATATTTCACTCAGGTTCCATTAAACATTCCATTACGACAAGATAAAATGCTTGTAGCTCTGACTCCGCTACAAATGGAGACAGGCCTCTGGCATATTTTAAACACTATCCAATAAGCCAATAAACATAATTCATTTTTAGGCTGAGTTTGCTTAAATGGCAGTGCACAGCTGTTCATCAAGACAATCAATCAGCTCAAATCAAATTCAAACTCCAGTTTCAAATTACACTGAGCAGGTGGATACTCAACCTGTAAACGTCAGCAACACAGGAAGAACAGTCTCCACTAGGACACAAGTACTGACTTGTGTACTGTTGGTGTTAATAATTACTCAAAGACAGAGAGGCGTCTTGCTCTTACCTAGACAGCGATAGGGCAGGACGATGAAGGGATGTGTCTGGCAATGGCCCCAACCTTTCTTACACCAGGCAGGGATGGTAACAGGTCTGAATGACTCCTCTACATGGGAGATCTGAAGAGTTGGGTACATCTGGACGTACAGACACATGCACAGAATGGGAGAGACACAGAACCAGATGGACAGAACAGAGGGATGGAAGACAGGAGGTGCGGCGGATAGGGACAAATTGGTCAGAAAAGAGGTTTGGGGAGCAGGTTGGAGGGGTGGAATGAAATAATAATAAGGTCGGGGAAGAGGAACAGGGAGAGCAGTCAGTGGGGAGAGGACAAGGGAAAGAGTCATGCAACATATTCTCTGGTTCACCTAACTACTTATATACGGCTGTGTAAGGCTTTGTCTGAAGCCATGGTATGACATGGCAAACCAAAGTTTAAATTTCACTGAACACTCTTGTCTTTCAATATTTCCAATTTCACATCTGACTACTTTTAATTAAAACCCAGGCCAATAATTTGAAGCACAAATTCATAATGAGGTTTAATGGTGTGAGAAATGTAGTTGGCTCAGGGTCTGAATGTGTGCTAAAACGCTTTCTTCACAAATGTCAAGGAAAAAGGGAACGCTTTTGTGGAAAAGCAATCACAGATGCATAATTTGCCAGCTAATCGCATTACAGTCAATTCAGGCACATGACTGCTGCTTTCTATAGCGGCTGTGCCATGTTTCGCCTCCAGATGGCGCATGGTCGCACTTTACAGTTGCACTTGATCATAAACACATTTGTTTTTGAAGCAGGAATGTGTAGACAGTATGTGTACCATTGATTTTCATTTTACAGTAGACTTTACAGAGTACACACATCAGGTAACAAGAGGAAGAGAGGTGGATGGTGGCACAAATGAAATATTGCAATATTCCAGTACACCACCATCACTCCACTATATATGTTCAAATATATAGATTTGATAGGACAGGTGTTAGACAAACCAAATTAGAGAAAAAAGAAGGTGAAATTTAATTTGCTATTTTATTCTAATTGCTGATAGATGCTACAGAACTAGCTCCTAAGGGTGATTCTGATTCAGATAATACTGATGTTAGTAGTATTAATCTGAATTGGTGTTCATTACAGTCATTCAGGTTTATGTTGTTTTCCTTCCAAACTTTGACGCAGTGCTCAGATCCCTACCTCCTGACAGTAGGACAGGATTTGGCTGGGCTCAGTGAAGCAGCCCTGGCGTCCCTGAGGGTCCGGCTCCCACTGGCCAGTCTCTGTGTTCATGTGCAGTAGCTGACGGCCACAGAACATGGCAATCTGCGGCTCTGCCACCAGGGGGCCTGGCCCATTCACCTCAGCCATGGCCAGAGCCTAGGGAGAAAGAGAGAGAGAGAGAGAAAGAGAGAGAGAGGTTTAGATGTTTTCCTGAGAGAGGTGAAGAGGAGTCGATACAAACACAGTGGCGGATATTATTGTGTTTGAGGCTGAACCGTGGAGGTCAGACCATGGTTTATTCCCAAATGCACTCCAGCACCAGCCTACATTAGACCAAGGGTGTAGGCAAGAGCGTTTGCGCATGAAGGAGAGAGAGAGAGAGAGAGAGAGAGTGTGTGAAGGATCAAAACAGAAAACTGAGAGTGTGGAGGAAGGATGAGGAAGCTAATGTATGCGCCAACAGAGTGCACACTGCATACTGGAAAACCTAAAGTTCAGGAAAGATCCATAGTAGACTTTTCGTTGCAGTAACCCTGTGAGTGCCAGTGAGATCCAACAAAAAGGCTGACTTATGGACTGAGAGCCTACGCCCCATTTGTTGACAGCACTGAGAGCTGAGAAATCGGGTGGGTGAAGAAAAAGGTGTATGGCACAGACATACGGCAGTATGTAAAAGACTGCCTGAACCCTCCCAACCCCCCTTCCAACGGCCTTCTAGGATGTTGTTATTGATCGGAGGATATGTTGCCTCTGCCTGGGGGAGGGCCCGGGGGACGGCACATAGAGGAACAAACAGCAGCGAGTGCTGGGAGTCAGGTGTTAATACAAGCTCATTGACCGCTGGGCCACTTCACTACATTAACACACAGTGCAGAGACAGCCCAGGGAGGAAGAGGAGAGGGGAGTAAAGGAGGGTGTGGAGGAGAGTCTAGGTAGAGAGAACAAAGCTCCATAAACAGCACAAACAAGGACATGATTGACCCTGAACAGACTAAACAGTATTTTCCAAGAAAAAAGTGGGGATCTCGAGGCTCTCTAGCGTTGCTGCCCAAGAGTTAAGGAGAAGTCGAGAAAAGCATACCATCTCTGGTGGATGGATGACTCATCACTGGTGCAAAAGTAAAATGGTCCTAGACTATATGAAGGCAAGCACATAATCCCTTTTGTCTCACGCAGGACGCAAAATAATGAGCCTTTCTTAGTGCATCATTTGACAGTAAGATTCATGGCAGAGAACAAGATTTAATGTTTGCCATCTGACCCTGAAACATGTCAAAATGGCAAACCGCAGCCCCTGAGCCTGTGAATGGCTCATATCCTTTTATCTGTGCTGACAGACAGAGATACAGACCCACTGACTGACAGACGAGACACGCAGTGCTGAGCCAATTAGAAGGAAGATGCCCAAAGGGAAGAGGGAGATGAGAAAAAAAATGCGGGCGATTGACGCCTGATCAAAGGGAAGCCCTGCCTTGGTCGACCGCAGCTAAAGTGTTTGAAGTTCTAATTAAAATTCATACAGAAAAATAAATATATAAAAACCCCATGAGTAAATATACAATAAATATAATAGGCCTAGAGCTGTCTATGCATTATAATTGGGCTTAAGATAGGTGGGGAATCTATGGTAATGAGTGTGTAGGATTAAAAATAAACCCTAAAATGTAGCTACAACCTTGACAAATAGATTTGCAGCCTGAGGATGTTGTGGCATTCTCAGACCGGGTGGGTTCAAGTGCACAGGCAAGCCATGCACTGACCTAAACATAATTAATTCCTGTTTCACAATGTCATGTTATTTATGTTCTCTTATAAAATAAATGACAGTGTTTGATATTAAATATTGACTAGGTTGAACTGGATCTTTCAATTGGTTACTGGTATCTGTGATGTAAAGTGTACAGTATGTGTGGTTGGTGGATAAGCGCAGGAAGGCGTTTGCTTAAGCTGCTCAAACAGTCAATCCAATGTGGCTGCTGAGCTAATGGCTAAATAGATATATCTCTTTGACTCGGGGAAGGTCAGTGCCACAAAAAATACTTCCGGATATTTGAGAAGATAACCTGGCAGCTCCCCCTCGGTCCAGCCTGCTCTCCACTACTGCACTTGTAGAAAATCAATGCTGTGCGACTGCAACTGTATCGCCACGTTCCTCCCAATCAATAGGAGTCCATCAGGAGCCTGAGGGCCTGACCTCGGTGTGGCGTGGCTGCACATCCAATCTCCACTCAGATCTGCGACCAGATTAGATCTGCCGCCCGCGATAAAAAGAAAATACTGTTATGGTCAATGTATTTGTTCCTGCTCCTCCTCATTCGTCTCATCCTACTCAGCCCACTTCACTGTGAGCACGTCCTGGCAGCAGCAAAACTCCTGCTTGTCTTTGACTCAGTTTGGAGAAAAATCACTCCTCCTTCACTCGGCTAGTCGCCACCGGCAACACCGCCGACAACCATGATGACAAAAACATCACGCAGGGAGCGGGGTGGTGCCATGGAGACCCGCTCTCCTCTGCTGTGTGATTGCCACACAGCGCCTTAATGGGTGTTTCATTGTGTTCTTGTGGCCTCACAGCAATCGATGTGTGCCATTTTTTGTACCATCTTCTTCAAAAATATTGAGATAAAAATGTTTTTAGGACACCCCTCGAATTCTGGCTGCTTGCTGGATAAAAATGATGCCATTTGTAAAGGTTACATAGGCTATTCATAAAAAATATTACTTTATCATCCAGTCTGTCTAAAATATGAAAGATCAGGTCTTGACATGGGTTAGCATTTTGTGGATCTCATTTTGGAATGAATGAATGAATGAGTGAGTGAGTGAATGAATGAATAAATAAAACATTTTTGTACAATCAGTAAATCCCATATTGAGTAACTTAAGAGGCATTTGACACAACTGTGTTTTAACCTGGGAATACTGATAGCATATAGCCCAGAGCCTTGCCAGTGAGTTTTGTACTGTAACATCAATTTATTATTAGGTTTACTCATATGGAACTTCTTTATTCAGGGGAACTACTGCATTACAACATGTGGCAATTAACAGTAAAACCTTCAAAATTAGGCTATTATATATTAATACTACAATACTACAATAAATGTACATTTTATTAAATTGTGTACATACATTGTATCGTTAATTGTTATTACTAAGTACGAGATGCTATATTATTGGTAAAAACACAACACAAAAACAAACTGTAATATCAAATCTTAAGCCAACCCAGTGACATGTGTCTATCTTGTTCAGTTAAAACAAAGTAATCTCTCCTTGTTAATTGGTTCAATCAGGCTTGAGGGCAAGAAAAAACAACTTATACAGGTTTATTGATCAGGGTGTGTGTTGCTGCCTTCATATACAGTATACTTCACTGCAGAGTGTATGATGTCTGCCAAGATGCTAGACTGATTTTAATGATGAATCAATCACTCAACCAAGTGTAGTGGCTACCTAATAAAGATTGGTTAGGTAGAAAACAAGTTCTGAATAAAAGCTATGGATGACAAGCAGGAAGGTGGCTTGATAATGTTTATGAAAATACATGAAGTAAAATGTACCATTCCTCTTTACTGTAGACAGATTTGTTGTGCTAAATGCTAGAAGAAAAAAGCTACACATTAGAGTCCTTTGTTGCAAAACATTAGGCTTTCATTCACAGCTAAACACCTTTTTGCAACAGTTTTGTGAATCGCATCTTTGTGCCTTAATAAAGCTGTTTTGGCCATGTTTTCAACCAAAACCACTAAATTACAGCTGTAATTGGCTCTCCTTTAGACTGACAAAATACACAGTCAGTGATTTTCTATGTTGTAGCGGTTTGGTTTTATTCTATTTTGAAGCCAATTAGACTTTAGAGCATTAGGACTGTTCTGGTGTGACCACAGCAGTTTGTTAGTCTTTTCAAACTCTCCCACTCTTCATCAGAAGCTGGCTGTGACACCCTGATCCAGTTGGCTTCACAGTAATGCTTCACAATCTGTCAACAATTATGCTTCTTCTCTAGCAGAGGATAAGCTGCAGAGTCTCTCTCCTTTCCCCCACAGACTCCCTTAATTGGACAGTTAAAACTTGATGTCTCAGTGAGAAGAACTGCAGTGTACGGAAATGTGCATGTTAGTGGGTGTGTGTATCAGTGTTTCTGTGTGTGTGGGAGGTGAGGGGTGTGAGGTAGCCCTACCCCACCCCCATGCAGCTTGATCCTAAAGTCCCACATATCATGACCTAGTGCTGAGAAGGCTGAACAGGCAGGCAGCCCAGATCCCTGACAGCTCCCCACTGCAGAGAACGCTGCATCATTAATAACAGCCTGGTGACATAAACCCGGAGACATCGATTGGCTTTCTGCCTTTTCGCCTGGCTCCTTTCCTCTGCTAGCTCCCTTGATATTCATTTTTCTGTACTTTTCAACATCTACTGTATGCTGAGCTACTGCTCAACTCAGTAATCACCTGCTGTACTCAGGGTCTCCATACCAGAGAGGATCATGGGGAAACAGTGAGTGCTCCAACACAGAGGGGAACACAGGGCATGGTGGAACAGAAGCTGTGGAACAACTAGTGCAGATTGTGATAACAGTTAGTCATCATACTTTTACTAATTTCCCTCTGATAAAGGACATTATTCTGCAATGTGGAGGGTATACGGTGATGACCCCAAATGCCACTGTGAGGGAGAATCAAAGACAACGACAGCTATAATCTTGCCCCATAAATACCCATGCCAGTCAGAGCTGAGCTTGGGCCTGGGCAGAACATTTAAATATTCCTCCAGCATCATCCACCCTGTCCTAATTAAATTTTCAGCACCTGTTCTACCCTTATGTTGCAGGATGACTTCATCCCCTGTAATGATGCAATCTCCTGGCCCTGCCAGGCAAGCCAGAGCAGTGGAGGGGAGGGGAGGAGTCCGCTCATCATTTGTCACCTTTTACAAGCTGCTGCCAGACCATACATCGAATAGCTGTGCCATAAATGTATCAGAGGTTTACAGTAGGCAACAACGGCATTGGTGCTGCTGCGCTGGGACCAAGATGTCATCATGTAGGCAGTCATGTAGATGTAGCTGCAGTGATATACTGTAGCCAAGAGATAAACAAAGACTCTCTGGTCAGAAATGGCTGCTAGTGTTCTTGACACTTGATGATGAACTGATGACATCAGACCGCTGAGGGGTTACTCCCCACCTAGCATCAGAGATCTGGGATATCCCAGATCTCTGATGCTAGGTGGGGAGTAACCCCTCAGCGGT
>OMKZ01023525.1:3823-16824 GCA_900302535.1 Neoniphon sammara
CGGGGTCGGCGTGTGCCGCCCCGCAAGGTTCAAGGAGCTAGGACTTCTATTGCACCGGGGTCAAACTGCTCTCCACTCGTCATCACTGAGAGCACATCAGCAGAGAAAAAAAAGCCGCGTTGAAATTGCGCAGGGCCCAGCGAGCAGCTTGCTTGTTCACCCTTTAACCTTGGAAACCCACGGTGTTTGACAGTCTAAGCTTGGAATATGTCCAACATGCAAAGCTGAAAATAGGATAGACAAAACAGGAATAACAATTGGTATTTTATTTAGGCAGTGCTGGCTGGATAATAACCCATTAAAGAATAGTGGACCACATAAGAGACATTTTCACAACTGTGGTTATGACTCACATTGCACATTTTAAAACAGGAAAATACACCCAGTCAAGGTCGTAAATGTCTCCATGTATGAATATTGTGATTGAAGCAGATGCATGAGCCATGGAGGCAGGCACATATAGCACTGCTGTGCTACAGAGCCAGGGGGAAAAAAAGAAAAGGCCTATTGTGAAAGCAAAAAAGGCTATTAGTGTTGCCAGTTACTGTTGCAGGTTCACACTGCTCAGTATTCAAACCCACAGGTCTCCCTTGAACTGCTTTATTGAACAGTGGATTCTCAAACAGAAAACAGTGGAGAAGTAAGGTAGCCTAGCAACATTGAAACCACAGTGAATGACTGCGTATGCCCGCTGCGAATGCGGCAGGCAAGAGCCAGGCAGTCGAAGCGACAGCGCAGAGCAGCCCCACAGAGAGTGGGATGTGCTGGCCACCATGAAAAATACAAATGGGACTGTTTGTAACATTATAGACATACACATGCTGTCTAAAGATCTTCCTCTTGAGCCAAGCACAAATATAGCATCACAGTGATGCTTTCAAAGACCCATTGCTGGGATCATTTAAAAACCAGCCCTGAGATGACCCAGTATCATTTCAGCATCAAGCATTGCTTCTAAAAGGTTGATGCACTCTAAATAAAAGGTCCCCAGAATGTGTTAAAGAGAAAATCCCTGGGCGCTGAGAGAAAGAGGTGCAGCAGTGTGAATGCCTCCAGGCTGTCAAAGTCCTTTGAGAGGCCTTAGCTTGAATGATCCAGCTGAGCAAATTTATGGGCACAGGCCAAAAAAAGAGAAGCTCGACTCTGTGGCCATGGTAATATGGAAATGTGTTCATTTGATCAATAATAGCCACTTCCTCATGAGGGCAGCTGAAAAACCCCAGTGCCTTTTTTAAAGTATTAAAAGTGAGTAAGTTCTGACAGAAAATGTATCACATCCCTTCTCCTTTTAAGATTAATTACTGTTCACTGGCATTTTTCTGCAGTGGCTGTGCATGTATAAACAAGAGAAGTAGCTAATTATCTCAATAGGTGGCCATTTTATTGCACCGCAGCACAAAGGAGCTGAAAGATATTACTGTAAAGCTATTGGAACTTGAGCAGGTTACAAGTGAGCACATAGAAATCAATCCCAGATTGAACGACACACTTCATCAGTTGTTTACAAAACTACTTAACTTTTGATTTAATACTTGTTGCAAATGGATACATTCACCTACTGAACTATTTTCAATTTCTAATTCAAGCCCCTTTTGACTAACATACTGATTATATCACAGACGTGTTTATATTCTCCATACAGCATCCTATAGTTTGACTTGGGTTATTGTAAAAGTGAGATGGATCTAAAACTCCCTTTTAAAGATTATTTTTTGATATATTTCTTCTTTGTGAAAAAGTACAGCTGAGAGAGACACAAATGAGAGTGGATGATACCGACAAGCACATGACACAGGCCTTACAGTGAGTGCATACAGTATATTGTTTGAGCCTGGATGCAAGTTGGAACATTACACAATGTGCTGTCTTTGTATGTGGCATTATTCTGATTCAACTCTTGGTCAAACTATTTTGTCCAGACTAAGTGCTCCACAATCTCATGCATAATCTTTCAGTAAGATGACTAATGGCAGCATTTGTTGCCTTGCTTTCTGTTGCTTCACTTACCTTCTCCTGTCTTTGGAATGTGCTCACTTAATGAGCGGAGCGATGCTCCCTTTCATGTGTTCATATCAAAGCCAGTCCCATCGCTTAATTGTTTTGATAGGCATTTGAAAAAAAGGATTGATTTTATTTTTTTTTTCATCTATTCTAAGCCGTAATGATTTAACCCACAGAGTAGTGACAGTTCTACTGGAACAAGTGCATAATTATACATTAAAGTGTTCTACTTAATGTGTTCGTTTTCAAGCTGTCAAGGTCATTCGCTGGAGTGCCATTAGCGAAGAGAGGGGCCCTCTTTACCTGGGAACATGGCAGCCGCTTAATACCCAACACTTGAGAGGAGCATCCCACAGTATAGTAGTATAGCCTACTGACAGGCAGGCATTGAGGTGGTTTCTCAAAAAGAGTAATTTATATAACACAGCCATTTTACTATGAGGAATGTAACACCTTTATCTTGTGTGGTTCGTTTGCCTGTGTATTTACATTCTATATGGTCCTCCTGCCTAACAGCCCACCCTTTATCTGTCAATCAAGGCAATGGGTAATGACTCTTGTGTGTCTGAGGAGAGGGTTAAAGTGGTAGGGAGTGAAGAGTGGTGGGGCTGACACTGTGAACCCCTGATGGCCTTTCTGCTGGGTAGCCATGGCAACATCTAGCCCAGTCGTTAATGAGGCACAAGTGAGCTGTTAACAGAATACTGATTTGGGTTTGACATCAGCCCTAATTCATATCTGTCGGGAGGTGTTGATGAAATATGCACCCTGAGTGTGTTTCATAACTGTCTGTAAAATGGCCTGGATGTATGTGCAGCAAATGTAAATTAAAAAAAAAAAAGCTGTGAATGTTACTCATACATCCTTAATTAGACTGTAATTTTGTTGGTCAAATGTGATATACATAAGACTACTGGCCAACAGAACGGTGGCACAATACCAAAACCTCTACCATGTTGGCCCTAAAACCCATGCCATCTGCAAATGCAGTGATTGACATCTTAAAGATTTGTTTATATTCTCCCATACCCTCTTGTATTTGATTAGATCTCGCAGGCTATTATGTGTAATAATAAATCTCGGTCCAGTTCTGCACCCCGCTGTTCTGAAACAACTATTCAGTGGGTAAAGAAAAAGGAGGTATATCAATCATATGAAATGAGGTGGAAGCAAGGCCTTGACTGGGCACCCAGCATGTGCCCTTCACATGTTCCTATATGTATGAATTATTTATTAAAGCACTGGGCACAATGGGTGGCGGGGGGTGAGGGGGCATCGGTGACTGGCACAGTAATGACAGCGCCTGGCTCAACTCAAAGCGCCGCTCTCTAATTTGTGACCTTACTAGAGTGTCAGAGGTTGTCGGCGCGGCTATGCGAGCGCGGCCCTGTTTTTTTTTTTTTTTTTTTTTTTTTTTCTCCCCCCGTCGTGTTGCTGCACCACATCAGGATCAACCAGCAGATCTCCCATTTCACTCTCCGCCTGCCTCATGCTGCAAATGATTATCGCATTAACGGCGTAGAGAGGGGACTAACTCGCTTCTCCAGACCCCTTGTTAAAGCGCCGGGAAACATAGCTGTGATGTATCATTCATTGCAGTGGCAGCTAATGAGTGGATGTTACCGTACAGTAGGTATCTGAAGGTGAAGGTAATGAGCACAGACTTGACGCCATCTTAACGCAGGTATGTCATTATTAATGCGCAAGGTTAGGATGGAGTACGAGGGGCTCGGTGTTGGAGTAGCATTTACGAGCAATTTGATGATGAGTTGACACGTCCTAATGTTGACAGTTGCTACCTTTGCATCAGACTGGAGTGAATTTAAAGGACCTGGCATGATGTTGATGCTCTCCATCACATATTAAATTGAGGATAATTGTACTGAACAAAGCGGTCTTTTCGTGACATTAAGTACCATGTTTTTTACTTTTTTTATTTATTATATTCACTGTTCTTTATTTTAACTAATACAACCCCGAGAGTGCGATGCATGGGTGTCCACGCAGATGTTGAAGTGTGAATGTTTGTATGTGAGATAAACAAACACCTCTGCAAATGTAAGGAAAATATGAATTTAGAATTGTGTTCTTAATCTGTCTGGTTTTATTCCTTCCTTCACTCCATTTTGTGCATTTAAGTCACAAAACAAAACAAAAGTAAGCACTATGTGACCCCTACTAATGTCTGTCTGACCTTGTATTTTTAATAGCATATGTGAGTGCTTCAATTGTGCAAACTTCATGTTATAACACCCAGCAGGACACTGTGCACATCATATACTTGATGCTAATGCTGATCTAATTCCCATACATACCGTACACATTCAAACCCACGACATCGCATCACATGTAAATGCAAACATGCTCCATATGTGCATATATGCATGCGGACCTGGTCACCCACCGTGCCCTTGTGTGTGTCAGGCAGATATGATAATGCTTCGGTGTTGTTTCAGTTGACTTTCTAATGAATTCACTCCAAGATAGCACTGAAGGCAAATGAGAGAATTTGTATTCAGTCTACTTGAGGAAACCAGTGAGATACCAAAGGGCCACAGTTCTTTTTCTTCTTTGCCTTTGGTTTTGTTCATCCAGCTTCTCTCCAGTGAAGTCTTAGGGTCTCAAAACACACACACGTGCACACACACACACATCAAGCACTTATACACTTTTGGCCCAGATTTTTGTCTCCCCTCAGTATCTGCGGGGTGTTTAAACACCAGAGTAGAGTTGTCTAAATGATAATTGCTTCTGACAGGTTGATGTGTGGTTATATTGGCGGGGCTAACTCTCTACTCAGTGCTGGGCGAGATTAGCCGTGGATCTTCGGGATTTATCACTCGAGGCGTGCGGATTAGCGCTGCGATGAAGTTTAAAACAGAATCACTGGCGACCGCATCGTTTAAAAAAAAAAAAAAAATAAGAGGAGCTTATATCAGCTCAAGCCATTATCGGAAGGAGAAGAGAAAGCTAATCAGCTTTTTTTTTAAATAAAAAAAGAGAAAGAGAGAAAAAAAAGCTAATTATTCTTAATGAGGATTAGATTAAAAAAATCAGTTAAACAATGTGGGTATTCCAAGACCACTTCTTGCTATTAATTGTTAAAAAACTCTTTTTGCATATTCTGAAATTAGCAGATTGGAGGTTTGATTAATATTTTACTCAGGTGTAGCATGTAATTCAATATTTTTTTCTATTCACTCTATTAGGTCACTTTCTTGCAGCAAACTTCCCTCTACGCTTTTTAGCCTTTAAGTTGCCATGGAGTGGAAGCTGCAATTTTAATGGTATTTTTTTTTTGTTGTTGTGTACCAGGTGTAATTAAATCTTGTCTCCATCTGCTACCCTGTATGCCAATAGAAATCACACCTTAGTGATTCAGAGACAAAATTAAATGAGATTGACTTTCTAATGTCTGTGGTTAGAGGTATGTCTGGTGCAGGGATGGAGTCCTCCCGAGGCGCACTATCTCAACCACAATGCAACACAAATGTATGGATAATAGGTTTAGCGGCTAGATATTCTACCATTACAGTTTATCTGTGATGGAAGGTGCATTTTATGGCATTAGAGAAGGCCAGACAAAGAATGAATCATAGCCCACATATCTGTAAACAAGATTCCCGGCGTTTTAAACCTCAAAAAGAGCATGTGTTCAATATCTCCCATCATTAATCATTAAAAGGAAGTCTGCATTCATGATCCCGCTTGTCTCCATGTGGTCGGAAATGGATTTCCACAAAAGCAAGAAGGCAATTTTCTGTCCTTCACCGGAAAAAATCTATTTACATACTTGGCTTTTATTACATTTATTCATTTTATTTCTGTTTTATTTTAGTCGGGCATTTCCAAACCCTTCTCTTACACAGTGGACCTGAGAAAGGGATTATTTATTTATTTATTTATTTCGTTATTGTGCTCTTGAAGATGCTAGTCTGTGTATTCTAAGTGATCTGAATGCTAATGCTTAGGTGCGCGCAAACAACGCTTCTTGCTTGGCTTTAGGGAAAAGGAGCAACAGATTGACAGCATGTTACAATAGGTGGGGAAGAAAATACATACAGTAATCCAGATAATTTAAGGAGACCAACCCTGTCACCGCAAGTGCAAGCGAGCCACTGTTACGGGCGTGGAGCATCGTGTGCATCATGGTTGCAGCTTAAAGCCAAACCGTGATAAATTGGATGAGAAAATAGAGTTGACATTGCTCCAGGGGGTCCATTTTGCAAGTTGAGCCTGTGCTATATTGTATATCACCGGGTCAGAGAGCAACATATATTCTTTACACGCTCTGATGCCGAGGTATGCATTTCCCAGTTTTTAAATGTCAACACAAATTGTGGAGAAATGAACCAGTAGGGGCAAAAGAGCTCTTTTTCAAATGCTAGTGTAAATAACTAGCTGTGAGTGCGTCTCTCCGCTGATAACTGTAGAATGACTGTAAAAAAAAAAATGGTCTGCCGATATCATGTGCGAGGAGGTATTATTACAGGGAGCGATCTGTCAATAGGGTTCCATCTCGTGACTCCTGTGAGTCCACATGACTGGAGTGTGTCGACCACAGCTCAGCGATAACTGGAGCCTAATTGACAGGCCCTGACGCTGCCTCCTGGGGCGCAGGAGGGCTGACAGAGCGAGAATGGAGGTAAAGGAAGGAACGGAACAAAGAGGAGGAGAGGGGATGAGGTGGATGCATGTGTGTGTGTGTGTGTGTGTAAGGGGTGGGTGAGTATGGAGGTGAGGCACAAGGGATCGCTGGTCAACTGGTAGAGAGAGCCAGAGCACTGTCACTTTCCCTGCTCACCACATCTCCCGGCCCTGACAGCAATCCATTTGAGGGCCTCCCAGCGCTAACCGGGTGCTAAAACCCAATCAAACAGGCTGGAAGGAAAAAGGCGAGACGCTTGGGCCCAGCCGGCTTCCACTTGTGTGAGCAATTCACCTCTGACTGACCCGTTCAGACGTCTTAAATAAGCCATGCACGTCACGGATGGCAGAAAAGCCACACTCAGGGACCTTAAGACAGCCGTGTGTCTGTGAATGCTGGAGAGTGCTCTTTGAAATCAAAGAGAGCTCCATGTTTTCCCTCAGTAAGGTCAAATGAGAGTAAAGAGTGCTGTTAAAAGAAATGTGTCAGGAATTCTGTTTGTTGGCCAAAACTTAGTATAATAATGCCAAGCACGAGTCAGGTTTGTTTTTCTTGACTACCTCCCATACTCTTGTCAGTCCTTGTGTGATCCGATAGCAAAACGATGTCTTCTTCTGTGTCATTACTTTCAGCTAAGTCTGTCATTTAATATTTATGGTTATTGCTGTTTGATGTTTGGGGGGAAAAAACAGCTAGATCAAATGATGATCGTGGATAAATGTATTCACTAATGTGAGCCGACTGGTTTGTTCAGAGCAGTTCAACATAACTAGACTGGAACAGCTATTTGTTCCACTGTGGAAACAAGTCTTCGGTAATGATTCCCCCCCCCCCTTTATGTTGAGAAAGTGACACTACAGCAAATGTTTTGATAGAAAGTGCACGTTTGCATTATTTGATTGAAAGTGAAATTCTGTCTTAATGCAGACGAAGCTTTTTAGGGTGATAAGGTTCATTATATAAGACCAAAACAATAATGGAAATAGCTGCCAGTGTAATGGTACAGATTCTCACTTAAGTGCTGTATACAGATATCAGTGTTGCAGTGAGCACCATTATAATACAACATCAACATCAGCTGACTGATACTGTATGCCATTACTGTAGGTAAGGGCATACTGAAGATATAGATTACCTTCACAGTGCTTTATGTAAAAAGTAAAAGAAATAAGCGGATCTCGCTTCTTGAATCCGCTGCCCCAAGGTCAAAGTAGGCCCATCGATCAACTATTGTGTACAGGCTTGGCACAGGTGAGAAAAGCCCTAATACAGATTAAAAGAACAATACCTTGAGTTTATGGCCTTTTGTGGCTCTTAACAGAACATTGACAGTGCAGCTAGTTTTCAGCCATAAAAAGAGGGGTTCAGACCTCCGTGTTTATTTTTTTTTTAATTTCCTCCACGTATGCTACCCTCCAGACCCAAACAGCCAACTTTTGGTGATCAAACAGATGAAAACAAATTTTTCTTTATCTTCTGTCCCCATAAAAATATTGCTGGTTTTCAAGTGCACAGTGCAGCATTTAATTTAACACTGAAAATAGCTACTGATGTTTGCTTTTGTAGGACAATATGATGAAAGAAGATATAAGAGCAACAGACATTTCAAGACTTAAACCAACTATGCAGCAATGCATGAAAGATTTCCCTGCTTAATATAATTGCATTTTTTTGACAAAAATCAATACTTACCCAAGGTAAAATCAATGTGAAATTCCCTTATCACTGTCAAACACACTATGTATGCAATGCTTAGGTTCAACAGAGATGATCAGAGTAAGTAAGTTCACCAGTGAAAGTGTAATCAAATGGCATCTGTCAGTCCTGCAGGCTGTGTTGGACAGTGTCCACTGGCACCCTGGCTTGCTTTGGTTCTTCTGACTAACTCCACTTGAAAGACTTGGTGAGGCTGTAATTAGCTAGCACTGGGCAAGCGCAGCCTCACTCGGGACGGGCTTCAGTGGCGTTGTGTTCCTCTCTTCTCCTTCCCTTGTGAGCTGTCGCACTGAGAATTAACTCTGACAAATGGTAATTAATATTTCCCCTCCATTGTTGAGGAAGAGACGGGGTGCGAGAGAGTGCCAGTGCTGGGAACCAGTGGAGGGCAATGCCAAACTGGCCTTTTTGCCAGCTTTTTATTTTTGCTGAGGGAAACTGATTTTTCTGTAAGCCAACCTGGTGTTTAGTGATAGCAAATATTTGTTTCTACGCTCGATTTGTCCCAATTGTTTATGTAGGATAGGGAAATTATTGATTTTATGGCCACACTAATGAATGGAAACTGTTTTTCACATGCCTTTTTTCTCTCTTTTATTCTTTTTTTTTCCCCCAAAACTTGTAAAGTGAGCATGCTCTTCTTCGACCAATTTCAGGAAGTGGGGGACGTGGGCAGGAACACCGGAGAACCAGTACAGCGGGATGAGGTATGAGAGCGGAGAACCCTGCTGGCAAGGTCCGACCCGCAATACTATGGTGAATACTGGAGACGTCACTCAAACACATGCACACACACACACAAACACATACATACACACACACAAACACATACATACACACATACACTGATGGTGAGGAGAATGGCAGGCAGAAAGTCCAAGGGGCACAGATATGCAGAAATGCCAGTCAGGCACTAATAAAGTAATAGATGGATAGACAGATGGGCAAACTGGTAGACATACACATGGACAGACTGGCAGATCAGCAGATGGATCGACAGACAGATGGATATAGTAAAAAAACGAGGAAACAAAGGGAAGCCACTCTGTACACCACGTTTCAGTTCCACTCCAGTGAATAGTGAAAGTGAAACAGGGTCTTAAAGACCCAATCTGGAGTTTTATTGATCATGTCAATTACAGGTACTTACACTTAGATCTTGGAAAGGTAAGACTTGCAGATGGAAAATAATTATGTGACTTTCTCCCATTGTAATTGGTCCTTTTGCTCCATTCATTACAATAGAAAAGGAGACATGGTGATAGGCAAACCATTTACAGGTTCAGATTTCTTCAAACAGTGCAGTAAGCGCTTGTCTCAAGAAATCAATCAGTTTTAGAGTGAAAACATGTCTCCTGCCCTGTTGAATAAACAATGTCAATACTGGAGTTAAAGTGGCATTCTAGCACAGTTTTGAATTGAACCTTTGTGTCCTCACAGATGCAAATTGAGGCAAAACTGTTGTGAATACCAGAAGAGTTACGCCCATAAAAAAAAGATGTCATGTCCACAGCCATGTGGTGGAAGCCGGCTCGCTCCTTCCCCCTCTGCTCTGTCAGACTACATTGACGTTATGGTTAATGTTGCACGAGTTGCTCCCTCCTGCAGCCTTCTCCTCAACTCTTCTGCTCTTCTGCTCTCCCATCGTGCTCCTTCTTTCGGTGAAATTTATGAGATCAATTTACATTTTGTGGGGGAATTTGCTCAATTAAAAATGCAGCACGTTTAATCATCTCATTTTCTTAGCTGGGCCCCCCTCTTCAAATAGGAGTCCAGTAAATGCCGTCTGCAAATGTATGTACTCATGCCATCCAGGGGCCCCCTTTGAAAAGACTAAATTGAATTCCTTTGATACGACTCTCGCTTTCCCCCCCAACCGTGTGCAATCGGCATAAATGAAGTCTCGGCAGAAGTCGTCCCTCATTATATCTGAAATGCTGAACCTCGGCTTTGCACAGCGCGCTCTCTTTCTGTGGCGAAACACGCTTCTCTCTTTAGACTTCAGTCGGGGATGATGTATTGTTTCAGTGCTGGATACTGAGGTAATTCAAAGCCAAGGAACATGCAGTGCACCTTAAGACTCAAACATGGGGAAGGTTGAGTTGGACCATTGAAGTTATTAATTAAATTCAAAGTGCTGGACAGTGACTATTGTGTGTGAAAGCTGTGAGGTTGGACTATTCTTATCCAGCCGGCAGCCTTTGTGTCTCGGTTCCCTGTCTAACTCACTCTCTCCACATTATCTGAGTTTTTCAACTTTTATTTATCTAGGAAAAGTCGACAGAGCATGCTTGCTCTTTTCCAGCAACACACTGCATCACATTCGTAGTCTTCCACAGTATAAATACAGCCCAGTACAACCAAATTGGAGCAGTTGGGGGTTAAATGTCCTGATCAAGGGCACGGCCGCACTGTGAGAGGAGAATGTTACTAATTTTACTTCCCACACCCACATTTTCGTAGTTACTACAGGCATTCAAACCAGGGACAAACAAACCGCTTCATTCAATCAGTTTTGATAGCACAGTAACAGCTGAAGAAAATGAAACCACAGTGGTGTAAACTGGTCGATTCTGTGTGTTGTTCCTTATGCCTTTATTCTGTGTGCCCCGGTGTGCAATTTGGTTCAAAATTTGCTGCACTTATGGCACAAAGATAGGATTTCAGACAAAACAGGAAGAGGACTCACTTTGAATAGTCCTGCTTGTCTGCACTGAAACAAACACACAGACAAGTACAGATATGTGTGCAGTCCCCCAGCGCCTGGTGAGGTGTGCAGCATCAACTGTTGATGTAGTTCAACTTCTGAAATAATCAGAGCAACCCACCATTCACCAGTGTATTGTCGAAGAATAGATCCACTCTGCTAGGTTGCTGTGCTGCGTTAGGTTAGCTATTTTTGGGTATGATAGTAGCCTGTTAGACAGAACGTTTCGTAAAACTGCTCTGCTAGCCTACTTGTAATCAAAATGTTCCCTCGCAAGAATATTTTCGTCATGCATGAATTAGCCTCTGCAGCTACAGACGCACGTTGAAACATGAACACTGGGCAAACGAGCATCACTCAATAGGAAGTGAGAGAGTGCCAATTTGTTATCATTGGGCAAACTTACTAAATTCCAAACCTGTTTCACCAAAAACAGCTTTGCTTGACCTATCAAGATGTAACTGAAAATTTCACCGCAAATTTTTATTTTTTATTTTAATTTTTTTGTCACTCACAGAGTAGCCACCACATTTGCAAAGTAAAGCTATATGTAATGGTGGGTAAGTTGAGTGGGATTTTATGCCCAATAGAAGCCCAACTGAACTGAATCTGGGTCCTGATGAACAGTTCTTGACTTGCGCCGTGGACAAAAATGTCACGTCTCCTTTCAAAAGTTTATTCCACTTCCATCATAATTCCTTTACCAATTTTCCTTCATTCCATTCTATTACATCACTTTGTATTTTTCATACCAGTGTACCTACACTCTATTTCCGTGTGCTGTGCACTGCAAAGAATCTCCATCGTAACAAGTTATTCATTCTCATATTCAGTGATAAAATCTTGTTTTTCTTCAAACAAGTGGAAAAATCTGTGAGCGGGATGAAATAATCCCATTTGTTTCCAATGCTAATCAACTTGTTTCCAGAATTTTCTTGAATCAGATGACATTTTCTTGATGCCAGTGGATTGATCTACCTTATTCTGCCTTGTTTTGAACTTATTTATACTTGTTCCCAGAAAGGTTTCTGATACATTGGAAACGAGTGGTATTATCTCATCCCATTGGCAGATTTTTTTTTTACCTTGTATTAGGAAAAACATGACTTAAAGACTCAATGTGAGACTACAAGACTGTTAAGATGTATTTTTCTTTTCTTTTCTTTTTTTTTGCAGTGTGAACTGTCAGTGTCTTGTGTTACTGTTCTAGTGTTTCTGTATGTTGACTGGAGGACAAAAAAAAGTATCTTTCTATCTGAGCCTGCTCCCTTAGCCCCTTGTCTACCTGACTGAATGAACACACATGAAACCAAGCATGCTAAAAGCCATATGTGTCTTGTAACCTGAAAACACAGCTAAAAGTCAACCAGCGGCTCTGTAACCTGCAGGAAGTCAAAACCAAACCACTGATACACAGGCGCACACACACACCCACGTGCAATTTCACACTTTGTCTCACACCAACTGACACACACCCACCACACACCTACTTAATACCTCCATATAACAAGATACTAAGTGACACAACAAAAGACACTATTTTTAATCCAAGTATGGGACAAAACCAAATCACTAGTTGTACCAGTCTGAAAGTTTAGCACAATAATACCTGTCAGGTTCCTGTCTCTCTCTCTCTCTCTCTCTCTCTCTCTCTTTCTCTCTCTCTCTCTCCCTTGCTCTCTCTCCAGGTGCCTTTGTTCGCTGGAGGGATTGTCTGCACAGGGTGCAGTACGATGTGAGGGGTTGCTATGGAAACCCCCTAGAAGTAAAATAAGTTGTTTTTCCCTTCCACTCTCTTGCAGAGGGCGTCAAAGTCACCTATTAAAGTCATGACAGCGGTGATCACATCCTAGCGCGTCCTGCTCACCAAATGGGGACCGCAGCAGTGACATCAGCGTCCCGGGGTCACAGTTTCACCTTGACTCCTGT
>OMKZ01023536.1:4767-16959 GCA_900302535.1 Neoniphon sammara
TGTACTGTTGATAATTAAATGTGTGTACAATGGCATTTGCCCCTCAGACTATGCCTGTAGCTTGTGTTAAAGCTCAACACTTCCAAGTGGAGACTGTGCAGCACATTTTAAAATCTTAAACCATGACCAAAGGTGCTGCAGGGTGGTCCTCGTGCATGACGACAGCCCCTGCCAGCATGATTAAAAACATGTCTGTATCTGTCACTATGGCTGTATGTGTGTGTGTGTGTGTGTGTGTGTGTGTGTGTGTGTGTGTGTGTGTGTGTGTGTGTGCGTGTGCGCATGTGTGTGCCTATTTTAGACAGCCACCTGTTAATGACATTAAGTAAGGGTGAAGGAGGAGCCTGTGTTTATGTGAGAGGGTCCAGGACAGCATTTTACAGCAACACATAATATGTTGTTGATAGGAAAGTGAGAATTTGACACAGAGACAGACAGAGAGACAGAGACAGCAAATAGAGAGAGAGAGAGAGAAGGAAAAGAGAGAGGGCCTGGAGAGGAAAACACACAAAGTGATAAAAACAGATGCAAGAGAGGGACAGTTTCAGTAAGGGGACACAATGTTCAGACTTCAGAAGTAGACTCATTTCTGGGCTGTGCATGAAAGTGTGTTTGTTTTGAGAGAAAATGAACGTGTGCACCCCTATTCTACTCCTCACAGAGCAAGTTCCAGGGGGATTTCAGGGAGAACTCCGCCACAAGTCACTCTTCCACTCTTCCAGCCCGGTCTCGTGGAAAGCTTTCCTCCTGGGCCCAGCCCTGCTTGGCTGCTCCACAGTTTAGGTTACATACGTGGCACAGTGCGAGAGAGGCCAACCCCAGTGGCCAGCCACATGCAGGGAGGGCAGAGAGGGAGGGGAGGGAGGTAGGTGTGGAGAGTGAGAGAGTGGTAAAAATAATAGAAGAAGTGTGAGCTTGGGAGAGGACTGTGATGCAGAGCGAGCAGAGGACGGCGAGACAGAGAGGGAGTGAAATGAGAGCAAAGGGACTCAACAAATGAGGTTGAAGGCTGCTAACAAAAGAGACTGTAGGCTGTAACAACAACACCTACAAGGTCCAAAATAGTCAGGCCCTGCTCCTATTTCCTTGTGCTTGCATCTGTTGCATCTGGTACAGTTGGAAGACGGGTTTTCTTACACAGTACACAATTAAATTGATTCATTTGGAGGACAGTCATCTGCCTTAGTGTGTGCATGTGCATGTGTTTGTACCCATTCTTTTACCCTTTAAATGACTTTGCATGTAATTGTATATCTTTAGCCCTTCCTCATCTGAGATTGATAAAAAGTCTCCACAGGCAATCTCAGGTCATCAATTATCTATAGTATACTGATGTGAACAACCTTGGGCTCTTCTCCACACATCACTCAAAGTCCCACTGTCAGCACCACACTGATTTATGCTTGAACACACTGTAATGCTCACATGTACGCTCTCTCATAAATATACTCATGCATGCATGCACGCACCCCCATACCATACACACTTACACATCCCAGCTGCATCCATCCTTCACTTATTTTTACAGTATTAGCCTGATAAATGTCTCTGAGTTTATCAGACACACACCTGCTTGCTCACGTGCACACACACGCATGCCTGTGCATACATGTAAATTTACACATGGACACACACACACACACACTGCTGCATCCATCCTTGAGTTCAGTGTTGCACTCTCCCAGTGCTGCAGTGTTCTATCTTTCTGAATGAAGATCAATGGGGAGGCGCTGCCCAGAATGACAATGACCATCAACAGTTTCACTTTCTCCACTAGAGGGAGATAATGCCTTTACCATCCACACTGCAGCATGTGGGCCTGGGAAGGGCTGTTAATATCACTTTCATTAGGCCTCACATCGGGTGCTCATGCAGTCTGAATTTACTAATCTCTGTGTGCGTGTGTCTCAGAGGTAAAAAACATTAGTTCATCTTTCCCCTTGTTGACATGGTTCCTATAGTGGGGGGAAGCTGAGCCTTCATCTGTGCCCACAGGGAACAGGGTAGACAGTGTTGCATCAGTGGCACTGCTGCTGGGTATTGTGCAGTGGGGTGCAACGATGCAGATAGAGACGGGCTGTATAGAGCTGACACAAGACATTATTTCATGTCAGAGAGTCATCGCTTTCCTCTAACTGTTTTACAGGAATTCCCTGTTGGATAAATCCCAGGTGGGCATGGCCTTTACAGCACTCACTATTGACTTTGTACTCCTCCTGACTGACTGGAAGGAAACAACCACTATTTCCCTTTAATTTGCTTCATTTTTTTATTTTTGGATGGACTTTCATACTGCAATTTGACACTGCTACATTCCATGACAAACACAATATATGGTTTCTGAACAAGTCTGGTGTAAATTTGCCTGCCAAGAGGTGAGAATGTGAGGGAAAGTGATGCAAAAACAAAGATGCCATATTAGTGATAAACTTTTGTGACTGTGAAATGGCTCCATCAATTGGACATCACAATAACTTACAAGGCCCTTTAAATTATGCTACAAAATAAAGGGAACAGCTGGATATGACTCCAGTTCACTCTGTCCCCATAATTTACTGAGAATGTTAGCAACCACTTAAACTGGTGCAGTGTGGACATGGGTGTGCACAAGAGAACGAAAATAAATACATATCATGTAAATTCAGTTTTTAATCAACATTTGAAAACAAGTTGGACAAATGAAAGATTGTTTCTGCTATTATAAACTAGTTGTGGTTTTAGCTTTTAATTCATTTAAGAAATCACATTGTTTTCAGAGAAAAAAAAAGAAATTAAATGACACAGTGACATTGAAAAAGCGAATTTCGTAAAGGAAGGAGTAACATTTCAAAAGTATTATCACTGACACAGTCATTCTCTCTTCAGCTCTGTCTTAAGCAACCCAAAGTATCAAATGAAAGCATAGGTGTCAGGCCCGGACAGCGTGACCAGGTGGTCCTCAGAGAAACAAGGGCAAAGGATGAAGGAGATGAGAGGAAAGCAAGTTTAGTAGTACATGTAGTTATGTAGACAGTTCTGTTATCGACACTCCAACTATTTCTTTCTTGGAATTAGTGAACATTCTCATCCTATAGCTAAACTCAGCATAGGAGGTCAACAGTGACAAAAATGTGAACCGATTTTTATGTGCATGGTGATGTTTATATCAAGTTGTAATGCCAATATTTGTATGAAGGAATTCTCTTATTTAGTCTCTATGGATCCCACTAACTTAATGTCTGAAAGGGGCCTATCACAGTGCCATATTGATTTTTTTTTTTGGGGAAGAAACCATCAGCTATCAATTTACAAGCCGGGCTGGGAGCCAGTTGTGACGTTTTGGTTCCCCTCTGTAGTATACTGCCCTTCAGCAGTCAGCAGTACAACATGAGCCGTTGGTATTAGTCATGTGTTTATTTGGTCTTGTGAAAGAGGCGAAATGTTGTACACAAAAACAACTGGGTCCAACACATTTCTATCTTACATCCCATATTTGTAGGGAAATAAGGAAAAATGAAAAGTGGAAATGCAATGCTATCAGGTTAAGATCGTGACATGTATGAACATGTAGACATCAAAGACTGATAGAGGGGTAAGCCTAATTTGTTTCTTTTGCTAAATGACTCAGACACCGAAAAAACAACATTAAGGCTTTTTGGTAAGGAACAGATAAATCCCTATTAAATATCAATCAGTTTGCCTTCTAAAATTCACGTCGGAAAACTTCAAAAGGACTCTCCTACTCTTCTATAATTTACCTCCTCAAATTATTCAGAACTAAACTGCTGAGAGAAAATCATCTCACCTGCTAAAAGTGGTGCACAAAAGATGGACATGAAAATATTTTGTCAACAACAGAAGAAAAAAAAAGTAAAAATATATCAACCAAACACAAATTGGCATAATTGAAAATGTACTTTCTGTAGTTCATCCTGTGATTCTGCTGCCTGAATACAAGGGTGATATTACAGCTCAAATCAGTGAAGCTACACACACAGTATTAGAACAACGACTGCTGACATTCAGATAAAGTCCAATATGAAAACAGCTTCTCTAACAATCATCCTGAGGGGGGCAGTAGTCTGACAAAAAAAAATGAAGGAACTTGAGAAAATGATCAAGTCCAAACATGGAAAAAATTATTTTAATTCACAAAACGAGACGGTCTCTTCTCCTCTGTCTAATGAAGATGGCAAAACTGAACTGAATGATATAGCTATATCTACATTAGATGGTCAAATGAAAATGCCCTCATCTTCCTCTCAATCTCCCTCACATCTCCCTGTGACAAATGAACGCTCCTGCTTTTCCACCATTCTTCAAGAACAGAATAGTCCAGTTAGTTCCCTACCGCAAGTCCTTCCTATTGTACTTAAAACAGGCTACCTCCGTTTAAATACAAACCATTTAAGTGTGGCACCCCTCTCCCACCCACAATGACATCCCTTTCTCACAGAGTATAAAAATCGTTGACCCCCATCCCTATACCTGTTACTACACACATTTCTCAAAAGTCTTCAACCCCCGCCTCACCCACACCACCCAAATCCAGCCCTCTTCGTTTTTGACAGAATACAAACCCTCCCCATTCTTCTCCTCTCCCCAAACTGTTTTAACCGCTAGTCATTTCATGTAGATCTCAAATGATAAACTGATACAACCAAAGCCACTCTCCGAATAGTTAATACTCGCAGATCTACATGAAATGTTGCGCTACCGTGTGACCAATGGGGTTGATTTGGAAATGGGCAGTACACGTCTTCCTCCCTCCCCCCCATCCCCTCTTCTCTTCGGGTCTGCTCTACCAGAAGTCCCGGCGGTGATATGC
Source organism: Neoniphon sammara (assembly GCA_900302535.1). Lineage (NCBI taxonomy): Eukaryota > Metazoa > Chordata > Actinopteri > Holocentriformes > Holocentridae > Neoniphon > Neoniphon sammara. The sequence goes on from OMKZ01023536.1 coordinate 9,575, forward strand.
GTCTGGATCGCAGTATTTGGTCACCACCACTCTGTTGGCAAACTTCCTTCCTGTCAGCCCCTGCATGGCTTTCTGGGAGTCGAACACCGACATGAACTCGACAAAGATCTGTAGAAGGGTGAAAGAATGAAAACTTCAACAGGACGATGACTTAAAGCATATCCTACCTCAAAGCAATGCAAACTCGGGGCTATTTAAACTTTCAGGTATCTCATTTTTACCTTGCCAGTCCCTGGCACCTCCAGGCCATCCACAGGTCGCGGTATCTCAATACTCTTGACCTGGCCATACTTGCTGCACTCGTCCCTGACGTCCTCCACAATCTCCTCGTATTCCTCATCATCCAGTAGCTCCTCGGGGGCCACCATGTTCATCAAACACAGCACCTCGGTGGGCAGGCCGCCCATCTGGGTCACTGAGCTGTTCATCAGACCCGGCACCTGTAGCGTCACTGGTGTCTGATTTATACTTGTCTGGAGACGATAGGCACAAAGGTTAGAACAGTGTTACTGACGTGTTCGAACAACTGACTCTAAGTGGTACTATGCCATTTCACCTGCATCGTCATTCACATATAACCAGTTAGCAGATTAATGTAGTCGTACATTACATAACAGTCTACTGCCTGTTTTTTTTTTTTTTTTTTTTAAACATCATTTGGCATTTAAAAGGCTAGTAATAAACTAATAATTACTGAAGATACTGAAGAGGGGTGTTGAGGGACTGATGCTTTAAGGTGCATTCTCATTTCAGCAAAAAACCAAAGCTCCTGTGATGCAATTCTTGCCATAGTGAAAAACACAATATTGCAGCATATCCAACACATGAGGTGGTGCTAATGCAAAACCAATAAGAAACTTGATCCTACTTAAGGTTTCCCTGCAACTACCTACTTAGTACATCTCAAGACACAGCAAGTGATTAACAAGTGACACCTTTTCAAGTTGATGTTTATATCATGCAATGCAATTTATCATGTAAGGTACTATGCAAGTTAGGTTTACAGTTTATGCCCTTCCAGCCACTCCACAACATTAACACAAACTCTGCTTGTGCGTAAGCATCCACCCTCCCACCACATCATCTCATCTCTCCAGCCCCTGGACATTTACCAGAGTGGCGTTCTTGGATCCCACACTGGCCCTCTGCACCAGGAGCTTCTTGTCTCCCAGCTGCATGCCGTTCAATCCTGCAATAGCCTGCAATGACAATTTCCATCTAGATTATGAAACAGCTTTTCAATACTCCATTCTACAAGAGGCATGAATTGAAGATTTTCTTTCAAGTCATAGAAGCTACTCTGAATCATCAACCTGCATCCACAAACTACGTCAATGGTGATTATTTCGACCCAGTCTGTGGAAAAGCAAAAAAACCTTTTTGTTGTTGTTGCCATGGTTACCTGGTCATTAAGATTGACATCAACATATTCGCAGAAGGCATATCCTTTAGAGAGTCCTGTGGCGCTGTCCTTGACCAGGTTGAAGGCCTTCAGAGGGCCAAATGAAGTCAGCAGCTCCTTCACCTAAAATGCATGAGACCAGCAGGGAGATCATCACCAGGAAAGTTTCAGTTCAATGGTTTTCAAAATGTCCAAGTGGCAGATTGCAAAAACCAGAGTCCTTATCAATGTGCTATTTTGCCATTGAAGATACAGCTATGGCAATAATGTAATGAAGCATGCATTTACTATAGTTCCCATCAAATGAATCTTGCCTTGCTCTTTACTGAATTGAATACCTTAACGTACTTTGAATTTTTTACCAGCTTAAATTTAAATGAATGCGACTAATTTGTTTTCTCCCTAAGATAAATTAGGTTAGGCCGCTGCTTGCTGTTGCCTTGAAGGCGGGTAGAGCTCAAACAGTCCAGTCAGTGCGTAGTCATAGTCATGCACTGACAGAAGACAACATGCGAGCCAAAGTTTAGCTGTACAGTTATTATAAAATGCAAAACAGGTAGCTCCTCAAATATGATAAAAAAAAAATCTGATAATGCATGGAGTGACATAATTTAGACTGATCTACTGCCATTTAATTCCTAATGGCTGCCCTGTATTAGCCTTGCACTGTGTAGCTGGCTAAGTGAGCTACATCACAAGCATAGTTGGTAGTTTTGAATCTATCATAATAAACTCAAGCAGTAGGCAGCTAATTGTGACATTTCATGGAGTAAATCCTACTGGATCCTAATCATAATTATTGAGGTCTGTCTGTTGAAGCAGCAGTGTTGAACTGCTGAAACTGAAAACACACACACATGGACAAAGATGAATGGGAACATGTTATCACACACTTTAAAGTAAAGGATTACATCCAGCAATGGGTCCTGACAATGTAAGCATTTTTTTATTAGGTCCTCAAAGTAAAATGTGTTCCTAAGAAAAAGTAAAAAATAGCCATCTGTGTATATGACAAATGTTTTTAAACGCAGTTAAGTCATGCAGAGTATCGAGCAGGTGTGTGTATCTTCCAGTGAATCTTCCAAAAGCAGGTCCATGTTAGTCTAGAGTAAATAACACTTTTGCAACAGCTCAAGGTGTGGATTTAACAGTTCTAAAGGATATTTTTAAAAGGTTCCCTGTTTTTAATCTCGCCTGCTCAAAACAGTAATTTGCATCTCTTATATGTTTTACTTAGGGATGTGATTGGCAGAGCATCAAAAAATCAGGAAAACGCATTGACATTTGATTGATTCTTCTCAAAACTGAATCAGTTCTTCTTTTCCTGCCCCTTAACACTTCCACCAAGTTTGGTACAAATCGGATCGAAACAGTTTGAGTTATCCTGTACACACACACACACACAGATGGACAGGACCGAAAACAACAAAAATAGTAGTCATTTTCATTTATATATTTTTATATATTAAATTCTATTTAAAAATATATTTTTAAGGGATTTTTTGATCATGGCACAAATTTATAAAGCTCCAAGTGTGTACAACTTTTATAACTAGGCCAGACCCAGAAAGCTCTGAATTAACTATGATGACACTATAAGCAGAGTATTGTAGGACACTTTAAATCAGCAATTTCCCTATCCATTTATTAAGAGTCAACATGTTTTTGACATAAAATAAAAATTCCACAACTTTCTTAATCCTTTCCTGTCTTAAACCATCATAATAAAAAATCCAACGTTTACAAGCATTTTATTTGTAAAGCAATTTCACTGCCTGAATTTTTAAAACTGAGTCCAGGTGTCACATACTGTGATTCTGTGAGCTGAAAGTGAAGACAAATTTCAAAGAGAAAATTTTGAACCCAGTGAATCAATATGTAAATAAAGGCACTGTGGGCTGGAAACATTTCTATATGCTTCTGACATTATCTGTGACCCAATTTTGTAGTGAGGCCATTAAAGCAGCAGCACTGACCTGGTCATCATTCAGGTAGTTGGGCAAGCCGCCAATGAAGAGCTTGTGAGCCGAGTCAGGCACCACTGTGGACACCACTCCTACATCCAGAGTGATAAGAAAACAATGAAACACATAAGTTGATATGCACAGGGGACGGCAAACCCCTGAGATGGATCATGGATCCCAGAACAGTCATCAACAACTAAGGTTAAACTTTACAGCAATGATAAACCCAGATCCAAGATCAGATACAAGCATGAGCAGTCGTTAGCCATGAGGTCCATACCAGGCACGTAGACACTGGGGTTTTCACTCATGCCAGGGAGAGGCTGGTAGTCGTGGGGCCGTCGAATCTTGAGACTCTGTCCCTGGAAGATGATGCCATCAAAAGCCATGGCCTGGGTTGTCTCATCCACTGAGCGGAACTACACAAAAGAAAAAGCAGAGCTGGTTGCATTTAAAACAGTTTTTTTCAAACAGAGCTCATAGGAACACCCAGGGAGAACAAATAACATGGTAATGAGGGCATTATCTGACCTCAAGGAAGGCAAAGTTCTTATCCTGATTGATTTGCACTGCAAGGACAGGGTTTCCAGGGGCCTGAGTAAGACCACCCAAACGCATCTGGGCATTGAAGAAGTCCATCATGGACTCCTACACAGAAGGGAAAAAAAAGACGTCAAGTTATACTTATTGTTGAAATTCTTACTTATAGAAAGCTAAAAGAAAGTTATAATTTACTTCAAAAGATTAAATCTCAGACTGGGAAGGAGCAATTTATCCTGTCCCTCACCTCTGTGATACCAAATGGGATGTTGCCCACGTAGAGTCGGCGGGCTTGCCTGGTCATCTGGCTGCCCACTACGGGCACAGGTGTAGGGGTAACAGCCAGGCCATCTGGGGTCATGGTTGGCAGGAGGGCTGTGGCTGGGATCTGGCCTGCAGCTGGAGGACAAAACCAAAGACAGAAAACAAACTACATTTACATACTCATAGTTTATATATTTTGCAGTTGGGTGTGGTTAGGCTTAGTAATGTAGGACAACATGATAGTATGATAACAAAATACTGTTTCTTCATTTGTGAGGCTGGGAAACATATTAAAAAGGAATCAAAGAAAAAGGAGGAGGACAATGAACAGGATTTACCTTGCATGGCTTTGTACTGCATGGGAGTGATGTGTTCGAACCCAGGGGGAGGCACATCCCAGTACTTCTTCACCTTGTTCTTCTTCTTTTCACGGTGTGGGGAACGGCTGCTGAGGAGAACAGAAAATTAAAAGTAGTAAAGGAGGGTGCTGCAGAAATAAGTTGAAAAGAAATGACACATACTTCATCCATTCTGTATCTCTAAAAGACACTTAACCCAGAGTAGACCCATATTTCACTGTTCAGCAGAAAAGCACTAGATGCAGTGCTGCATCACGTCGTCAAAGGATATACCACAAAAGCTAACATTTCAGAGAAAATGCATCAATCAAAAGCATTGTAAATTAATTTTAAACATGAAGGGCAGAAGAGAAGGATACAAGAAAACATTAAAAATAGGCATCTAGACACTAAGTCAGTAGCACATTGAATCAGAGGCAGAACACAAAAGCAACTGCATTAATGCATGAACCAGTTCTGTGTTGGCTGGCTGTATTACCTTACAGCATTCTCCTAGGTGAACTGGATGATGAGCTAAAATGTCACTGGAAGAGTTTCACATTTGTTTCAAATCAAATATGCCATTCACCGACATTTCCACTTCACGCTGTACCACCTCTAATTTTGTCGGCCTCACCAAACCTATATTATCATACCTATTCATTGACAAGGCCTTAGGTATACCTCTCTGCGTAAACTTAAAAGCTCAAAATCATTTCATGTTCAGAAGACAACCCTTTTCGTAAGTAATATCAGCTGATCTAGCAGATAACATATGCCCACAGGTCAGTGGAAAAATCAGACCCCTTTTATTACTTGGTTTCACTTCATTATAGTGCTGTGCAAGTGTAGGAGTATAGTGTGGGTGATGTTGTTGTCAAGCAACAGCAACATACCAATGAACTAAGGTGACCAATCAAGGTTGGCCAATTTTTATTCTATTTATTAAAACTTTTATATAAACCATAAATTAGTTGATTGCCGATCAGGTTCAGGTAGGAACCAGACACACAAAGCTTGGATCGAGTAAGAAACATTGTTCTAAAGAAAACAGCACAGTGAATATGCACTGAAATTTGCTATGACTGTTCAATCAGCAGAATCATGGTGGATAAAAAAAGGTACAATATCATGAATTTGACACCTGCTTAATGACACTGCATGTATTCTTTACTCAAATATGACTCTACGCGGTTTAACGAAACTAAGACAATGGTGGCTTTAAATTTCATCACACATTTTTCCAGTTGATCTCCACAGACAGTAAAGACAACATGAAGCCTGGAGAAAGAACACAGATTTGCTGAGGATATGCAAAAATTTCATCATCTCATCCCAAAGGATTGTCCATATCTCAAAACATTATTTTTTGACACCACTGCATGTGCCTGATGGTAGACAATCTGCTTTGGAATATAAGCTTAAACATAGTTGTATGTTTTTATCTGTGCTTTGTTAACACAGGAGCAATACAGAAAGAACTGAAAGGAAAAGACAGGAGTAATAAAACAAGTGACAACAATTGAGCAGTCAATGTGGAGAACCACAGTGCTGAACTATAAAATGGTCATACAGTAAACACAGTAAGTGAGCTACAGCTTTGACTGAATGCAAAACTATAAAGTGGGTTTAAAGTCAGAAAAAATACAAAGACTGACTGTATTTTTTTAAACTAACAGCAATCCAGAGCTTTGTTAAAACTGGTATATTTCTGAATTGTTTTCCAAATACATAAGGTGACTGGTTAAGATGCCAGGCATAGGTTGGGGGTATTGTGAAGATGTGGGCTTGGCAAAAATACATGTGTGTGTGTGCGTGCACGCGCACATTCCAGACCAGATGCTAAACCCTCTATTAAATTGCCAAAAAACACTTGAAACATAAAATTGCTTCATTAGTTGACTAGGTCAAAAAAAATTCAGAAACATTCAAACCATTAACTTAACCTCTACTGCAACACCTGACTAACTATTTTTGAATGATAACTATGTGGACAGACATGGTTTTGTGACTTTTAAGTTTTCACAAGTTGTGGGTCAAGTTATGGTCTCACACAAGTACTAACCTGCGTCTCTGTCTGCGTTCCTTACTGTCCGGACGGCGGTCCCTGCTGCGTCTGTCCCTGTCTCTGCTCCTCCTCTTCCTCTCTCTGCTACGGCTACGGGAGGGAGAGCGTCGGTGGTGGCGGTTCTCCTTGTCCCGTTCCGCTGCAGGATGGAGTGAAGAAATATAGATTGTTTGATGAGTTCATACATAGACAAACAGACATGACTGGTGAGGAGAAAGATGAAAAACACCACTTCAGAGATGCTTATAGAAACACATGCTAAATAGTCAGAGAAATTTCACTGTGTAACTAACAGGAAGACTAACAGGAAAATTAATCTCAGCTGTGTATTTCAAAGGCATCAAATGAAAACACTGAATATGAATTTCATCTGTCCAACACACCTAAATGGTGTTGTTAAGGCTGGTATATAGAAGACCTAAGCAAGCCGTAATAGCCTTTGTAAGACCTCACCACAGCTTTCAAAGAACAAGTATCATAATGTTAATGAAACCACGCATCTCTTTATAGAAATATGACAGAACAGATGCAGCCCAGTTGTAAACCTGTGAGTAAAGTGCCATGATTTGTGTAGACGGCTAAATGGAATAGCCTAATAAACATGCAGTTTCAACTTTTTATCCATGTGCAGTGTAATGGAAGTATGGCCAGACATTTTAATCACAGCTTCATGTGGGAGGAGGGAAGAGCAGCATGTAGCTAGCCTAGAGGTCAGGCGTCAGAATGCCTTGACGAAATCAAAGGCACGACAGAAATGCATTTGAGAGAGTATATATACATATACACACACACACACACATATATGTGTG